>PVIC010003344.1:0-36089 GCA_004025085.1 Thryonomys swinderianus
TTTTTTTTTTTTTTTTTTTTTTTTTTTTTTTTTTTTTTTTTTTTTTTTTTTTTTTTTTTTTTTTTTTTTTGCTTTTTGAGACAGGGTCTCGCTTTGTAGTTCAGGCTGGCCCTGAGCTCACTATGGTGCCCAGGCAAGCCACTGCGAACTCAGCAATCCTCCTGTCTCTGCCTTCTAGTCCCTTTTTAATCTGACCATTATATGTGAATGAACCTATGCTCTAAAACTGTTTTGTGTATTTCTCGAATAGGACAAATTTTAAAATAGAATGTGTTATATTTTGTTTCTCATTTAGATCCTGCACACTTGACCCACTCATAGGTAAGGGTTTCCACTTTAGGCTCCTTAACACCTCATGTATATTCTATAAACACTGTCGTAACTATGTGGCTACATGTCCTCTTGAATGGACCAAGCAAACAAACACACACATGCACTGGTTGGAGTCCTGGGGAAACCGCAGCTAAACCTGGGGCCCTCCTGGATTCCGAGTGCTCAGAAACATCACCAGGAAGTGTTTTAGGGCTATCTTGAGAAAGGAGAAATGCATTTTCTTCTAAATATTTGAGCAAGAGCTCTGGACCTGGGCCTAATTGAACAGCCTTTCTCCGGCCTGATCACCATGGCTCTGATTCAAAGGTCTGAGTCAAGTGTCCACTTCCAGAGTAGAGAACTGAGGTCAGCTTCCCCTCAGGGGACAGACAGGAATGTGAAGGGTGGTTAACAAGTAGAAGACAGAAGATTTTGTTTGTGTATTTGTTTACTAGAAAAAAACGGGTGAAGGCTACGCAGAAACAATCACTGTCTCTACGGGGGCCCCAATTTCCCCTTAGCATTCCTCTTCTCCCCTCGTTTATGTTAGCTCTGCAGTGCGATGCATGTCCTCCTGTGGTAGCTGCCTCGATTCCTGCAAGCTTCTCCACGCATAGTGACCACTACTGCAGGCTGTCAACAAATGCACAGCCATCGTGGACATCCCAGGAACACGTGGCCAAGTCTCCCAGCACGTGGGCCAGACAAGCACTGCAGAGCAGGTGCAGGCTCTGGCTGGAAAACATGTTGATCTCCAGCGTACTGAGTGTTTATTTGGATTAACAGCTTCCAGGGTTGCCAGATTTTAAATGTAAATTAAATATTTATTGGTGGTGAGCGGCAAGGAGAAGAAGTAGACTTTGTGGGTAATTATTCATGTATTCCCATACATCTGTCATTGGAGCAGCCAAATTTCAACCGTACAAACTGGAGACCCAAGCAGTAACAATCTTACTTCCATTCCCCACGCTTGTGCCGTGCTTTAGCTTTTATAAAGTTTTTCCCCGTTCTAGCCATTTTGCCTGAAAGCCACGCCCCTGTACACAGTGAGATTTGTAATTCCCCCTTAACAGATGGGGAATACAAGGCCCGAGGGGGTAAGTGATTTATCTACAGGTAGACAAAGCTGGGATTAGGACCCAAATATGTAGTTCTTACCAAGATACAACTCTCCTCACCCATTTCCCTTATTAGCACTCCACAATTTATAAATAAGCTTAGTTGAGGGATATATTTTTTAATGGAATATAATCTCATTTTGACAACATCTTGCACAACATTATTCTTACTGGCCAGTGTTTCCAAATCAAGAATGTAAAAACAACCTTACTTGAGGGATTTTTGTTATGGAATATAATCTCACTTTGATAACCCCTTGCACGATGTTATTCCTACTGACCAGTGTTTCCAAATCAAGAATTGTAACCATAAAGAGGCCAGTAGTGAGCCAGAGGCAGAAGGCATTCCTCAACCAATTATCACACCAAACAAATTTTTCTGTGTCCAGCTTTCCTTGAGGGACCCAGCTGAAAACCATGTCCTGACTGTGTCTAATCATGAATCAAATGCACAACATGATCATCACAGAAACTTTCCTCTCCCAGTGCTCTCAAAAGTGAGTCTGTTCTTTCATCTCTGTTGAAGTTCTCAGCCATCATGCTCACAGATAATTGTCTATCTGCACAAGCCAAATTTCTGACCCTTTCAATTTTTCATCAGTCTTGCAGATTACAGGTGTCACTCCACATGCATGCCCGACCTCCAAGTGTTCCTTGATGTCAGCTGACAGCTCTTTTCGTGGACCCACTTCCTTTTACGTGTTATCTGTCGTATTGGAAGATTTGTTTAATTTCACAGAGAATTGAATATGCATTCCCTGCTCTTCATAATGGCCAATCATTTCCTCCCAGCATGAATCAAGTCCTTTTTATTACAGCTGGTGAACCAGGCTAACACCCTGACCTGGGACATGCTTTGGCAGTAAGACTAGCTATCCTGCCATGAGTTCTGCAAAGACTGTTCCCAAATTAATATGTAAGGAAGGAGGTCAACTGCCTGACTTAGTATCACATGCCCTATCTGCATTTTATATCACAGAATATGAGGGTTTGGCCAATCATTATCTAGCTTTGCCTGTCTTCATGGGGAAAAAGAAACAACTGAGATCCCCTTGAAGTGTCAGATAGAAGGACCAAAAGGCTACAAGACTCCCAAGGTTACAGATGGGATTCTTCTTCCTTAGGTTCCCTTAGAACATAATAATAAGGTATGTCTTGGTCTATTTTGAGCACGGCTTCCCTGTGTCTTTCCCATTCTCACATTAGTCTCTTCTTTAGAGTGCAGTAACCTGTTCTGACAAATCACACATTCAGTAATGTCCTCTGCCATTTTAATATGAAAAGATCCCTCAGCATGAACCCATAAGTTCTAAGACAC
The DNA here is from genome assembly GCA_004025085.1 of Thryonomys swinderianus. Classification (NCBI taxonomy): domain Eukaryota; kingdom Metazoa; phylum Chordata; class Mammalia; order Rodentia; family Thryonomyidae; genus Thryonomys; species Thryonomys swinderianus. The sequence continues at coordinate 2,749 of PVIC010003344.1, forward strand.
AGTTCTGGCTAAGCCACACCAGACCTGGAAAAATGAAAAGCACCTATCAGTCCCTCCTTTCTGATCTCTCAAGTGGTATGCTAGGCCAGTCTTCTCAGGATAGGACAGTATCAGAGGAGTTCACGTGTGTAGGCGGAAACTGCTGTCGTCACCCATCACTTCTGGAGGATTACTCTGACTAGGGAGGAAGACGCTACCTAAGAATTTGAGTCAAAGGTAGAGTGACCTTAAAGTGTGGATGTCTAGGGTCTTTAAGCATCTTTGTCTTTAGAGAAATAGGTCCGGGACATCTAAGGAGCAATTAGCACTGTGCTATCTACTGTGTCCCAGTGACAGGGGGTGTGTGTGCACACATATGGGCATGTACAAAAATTACATGACCAGGACTAAACAAGGGGACTATTTTCACATATGCAGAGAGATCACCACTGACTTGGGCTGCTGGAGCCCACCCTGTACTATGCTTTACATTTTCTCTGACCCCTCTTCCTGTTTATGTTGCTAAGAATGAAATCCCTGATTTGAAAATAGTGAAAAAAAAAAGTCTGAGATCAGAATAATCCCTGTAGTAAAAGGCTTTGGGTATAATTTTTAAGAAAGTGACAGCGTGAACCAGGTACATAAGTACACGTCTGTAATCCTAGCTGCTTAGAAGGCTGAGGCATGAGCATTGTAAGTTCAAAGTCAGCCTTGGCAACATAGAAAAACTTTTTGTCTAGCATGCATGAGGCCTTAGGTTCTATCTCTAGTGCTGCAAGAGAGAGAGAGACAGAGAGACAGAGAGAGAGAGAGAGAGAGAGAGAGAGAGAGAGAGAGAGAGAGAGAGAGGAGAAAAGGAAAAAGATGAAAGTTTGGCAAGTTGAATAGTTAAAGAAGTCTCAGGAGAAGATAAAGACAATTGACTTCAAGTACCGGGAGTGAGATTAGGTATCAAGCTGTGCCTAAGAGGAGTCCCCAAGGGGGATTATTTGGTTGCTTTCCCCCAGGGTGTAGAAACAGTGGAATCAAGCATCAGTTCCACACTTTTTCCCTCCAGCTCTATAATGACCTCTGTCTTTGTCACCAGCCACGTAGCCCTGTACAGAGGTGGGATGGGCAGAAAAGGGCACACCACGTGCGGAAGTGTGGTTTTCCCAAGTTGTTCCTCCACGAGACCCATGGAACTGTCCTTCCTTCCTTGTGTGAGATGGAGTCCCCAAGTTCTAGGTGACGACAACAGTGAGGTGAGGGGGACCAGGGTAGGCCTGGGAGGGAGGGGCGCAGAGGAATGGGTCCCACGGGCAGTTCAGTAGCAGCTGGTATTCTAGCTTTCTCTAAAGACTTTCTCCAAAGACCTTGCAAAAGTAGTGCTTTAAGGGGCAGAAACTGACACAGGCGACAGGAACGAGCCAGTGTTCTCTGTGAACACTAAGCCCCCTGCCAGGAAGACAAGTCAGGGCTGCAAGGCCTTTCCTGCTGTGGCCCCGCACCCATGAGTCCCATAGCGCCAGCTCACTGTCAGGGAGCAGCCACCCGCTCCCCCGCCCGCCCATAGCCCCTCCCCCAAGGCTCCCTGTGAGGTCTTCCTGGTCCTCAGCAAGAGGGAGAAAACTTGGCTCGATGGGACAGCACAGCTCACTTCCTACATCTTTCCTTCGCAGCGACTGGATGTGGCCACAGGACTTGCGGGCGTTCAGCTCTCCCTGTCCCAAGTGACCTTGCTGCCTGGAAAAATGGCCCAATCAACGACAGCAGAATAGCCCCTATTCTTGGCTCCCCGATGCCATGAGGCCCTCCTGGGAGGGACAAACTGTGTGCTCACTGAAGCCGATCGCCTCGCCCCTCTTGGTTAACCTCTCTAACGACCTGGCCACCGCTCACCAGAGCAGCATCCTCTCCTAGCGAGTCCTGCGGAGAGTCCGTCCTCAGTGCCTCCCGGGGCTCCCAGCTTCAGCTCCACTGACATGAACAAAGCCAGCACAGTGCCGGGACGGGCCCCCTGGGCCCACCGCCACTACCCCAGGGGCCTCACAGTCCGCGGCACGGGCTCTCAGCCCAGACCAGCGCGGGCGAGGTGTGGCCTTGTGCTCCAGAGCTGCGGTCGATGGACGGGGGCTGGCGCTCGTAAATCAAAACATGGCAGCTCAAGCATTATGTACAGGTTCAGAAATAACCTCCAGAAGAACGAAAGCCTGAAGCAGTCATCAGAGGCTGTCCTCAGGGGGTAGTACTCGGGAAGACAAGAGGTAGATAGCAGGGCACACTATTTCTTATTTTGAGCGCTTGTGTATCTTCCCTTTTTAAAAACCAAGTATGTTAATTTAATTCTCTCAGGCTGACTCGAGCAAAAAGAAAAGTAAAAGGGATACAAACAAAATGATAAAAATATGATGATGTATGAATTATACACTCAGAGACTTCGTCAAAGAGGAAAAAGAACGTGAAACAGTCTTTCAGTAGTTCCCCCTTAGCCCCCTATTTATTTTCATAAGGAGCAAACCGTATCAGAAGAGGAGAAATTACTTGGCCTAGTTCTTCCAGAGGATTGTTTCTTATAATAATCTTATCTCAAGAACACAGTCCTGCCGCAGTGGTAAGCATGGGGAGGAAGCGCAGGGGGGAGCTGGGACCCAAATCCTCCTTCCCCCTCGTACCCTGAAGGACACGCAGGTCCCATTAGCAGAACTAATTTCCACTCTTTTAATCACAGCCTCTCTGTTGGCGGGATGTTACTCTGGGGAGTCAGGCTGCAGAAGTCGGGACTATTAAAAGGAGAGGAAGGGAAAGAGATGTTTTGTATCTGGGATTGTTTTAAAGAAGACCTTGGCCTAGCAACGTTCTGGTTTTGTGATCCTTGATATCTCTGTGACTCGTGACCCTGACCCACAGAATGAGGATGAAGAACAGAACCTACTACAGGAAGGCTGCAAGTAGTCAATGTGTTAATATGTATTAAGCACTCAGAACAGTGCACGTTATATGTTATAAAGGTCATAAACGTTAACTTCCCCAGATGAAGATGCTAACCCCCTAAAACTTTAAGAAACATATGTAACTAAAGGAATTTTTGTGATTCTAAAGCCATGATGCATATTGAGGACAAAAGCAGATAAGGCTTGAAAATAATAATAGATCTACGTGAAAAATGAATGGATCATCAGGCCAGGTGCCAAAGGTACCGTTACAATGGGCACTGCTCTCAGGGGTTGTTATCACCTGCTGTGCCAAGAAACAAAAGATAACACCACCTGAGAGGCTACTGGCTTCCATCTGGAAGGGAACGAATACATTCACAGGAAAGAATCTGGCCACAGAAAATAGATACAGCACCAAGAACTACTAAGTTAAGGTGACACAACGTCAAATGAAGTAAGTATGAGCAGTAACAAACCCTCCAACAGAGGGAAGAAATTCCACTGGGTAGGGAGCACTAATAGGAAAAAAATTCAAAGGACTTTTCGAAAACATAGTTAACATCCTCATCAAATTACATATACTTAAGAAGGGGAGATGTGAAAAAAACTAAAATGTATCATGTAAATGCACCAACTCCCTTGATCAATATAATCATTGTATACTGCAAATATATACTATTTTTTTTTTGAGACAGGGTCTCGCTTTGAAGTTCAGGCTGGCCCTGAGCTCACTATGTAGCCCAGGCAAGCCTCAAACTCAGCAATCCTCCTGCCTCTGCCTCCCAAGTGCTGGGATTACAGGTGTGAGCCACCACACCTGGCAAATATATATTATTTTTAAATGAAATACACGATTGTATCAATAAGATTTCCTTAATGAATTAGAAATTTTGAAATTAAAAATATAGCTGATGTGTTCAGCAGCAGAATAAACATTGCCAAGGAGAAAATTAGAGAATGAGACAAGAAAACTAACAATGTTTTAGAATTAAATCCAGAGAGATAATGAACAGAAAATATAAGATAAAAATATGACAAATTAATTATGATGAGAAACAGGAAAGCATCTTAATAGTTATTAGATTTCTATTGATTATAATTTAATGAATAAATCCACTTGTACAATTACAAAGATGAAAAAAAATTTTACAAGGCATGCTAACCATGTAGTCAGTTAGTATTACCAGTCATAATATCAGACACAATACCACCCACCCAGGTGTGTGGTACTGAGAGCAACATTCTTGAGCTAGTCTTCCCATGGATCCTTAAACTTAATGCATTTGAGAAAAAGACATCATTCGAGTCTTACTTTAGAGATTCTCTCCACAATAACTGGCTTGGGTGCTCCAAAAGGTGTCACAGTCATGAAAAGCAAAAAGAGTCCAAGGACCTGTTAGGTTACAAGTCAAGACAATGTTCCTATTCAGTGTGGCATCCTGGATCAAATCCTGGGGCAGGAAAAGGGCATCGGGGGCAATCTGCCAACATGGATATAAGGTCTACAGATATTTAATGGTGTTGTATCAGTGTTAATTTCCACATTTGTCTTTTGTACTGTAATTACATAAGATGTTGACATTTGAAGAAAATGTGATAAAGGGTATATTAAAATTCTATGAACTATGTTTTGCAACTTTTACATACATTTAAATTAGATAAAGTTTTTTAATCACCTAGAACAATCCATAATACAGAGTAAGGACTTAACATATGATTGTTGCTTATTTTGGCTATTCTGGGAAGTAGTATTTGAGAAGCATCCCCTAAGCATGTTTCTTAAGCGACTGAGCTGATTTTCTGAGCCACTTGCATATCTTTGTTGTTCTATCTTTGTTGGTATATCTTATCTATCTGTTGCTCGAATATATCTTTTATATTTACATATTCATTTTTAAAGGTACAAGAAATGGATTTGTTAAGTAAGAAAGTACATACTCATATAAGAGTACAGCTGTAGTATTTTGTATTTCTATCAAGAAAATTGTGTTTTCCCATTTCCCTTGAGTCTAGGTTGGCTTTAATCAAAGTTATTTGCTTTAAACAAAAGATGCATGATAACGAGATAGAAACTCCCCAAAATAAAAAGGTCTGAAAAGCTGTCACAGTGACAGGTCAAGATAGAAAGATGACAATTAGTATGACAGCTGACTCCCAAATGACAATAATGGAAACCTACAGATGGTAGAATAATGCCTTCATCGAGTTAAAAGAAAATATCTGTTGATTTAGAAAATAACTTTGGAAACATCTTTCAAAAACTGAGAAAAATAGACATTTTTCAGTCAAATGATGTATGTTCATGGAATTCAAAAGGATATACTTCTGGTGAAAGAAAGTAATATAAGATGTAAGAAAAAATAGACAGCACAAGTACAGTAAATTTGTAGGTAAACTTAAAGACATACTGCCTGTATTATATAACACTAATGACTAAGATAAAGGAGAAAAACTAAAATTCACAACAAAAACAAATGATTTAAAGGAAAGGTAAGAAAAGGTAAACTACTTTAAGGTCATATTGTTATTCTAAACAAAGTTTTTAAAAAATATATCACAGGCCGGAGATTTAGCTCAGTGGTTCCGACACCTGCCTCACAAGTGCAAGGTCCTGAGTTCGATCCTGGTAACCACATACAATGCTGGGCATGGAGACTCACGCCCACCAGCAATCAATACCACATACCACAGTGCCGGACGTGGTGGCTCACGCCTGTCATCCCAGCACTCGGGAGGCAGAGACAGGAGGATTGCTGAGTTCGCAGCGGCTTGCCTGGGCTACATAGTGAGCTCAGGGCCAGCCTGAACTATAAAGCGAGACCCTGTCTTTAAAAAAAAACAAAAACAAAACAAAAAAATATATATACCACCAGGCATGACAGTACATTCCTGTAATTCCAGCATGGGAGGAGGTGGAGACAGAAGGGCCACCACCAGTTCAAGGCCAGCCTGGGCTATGTAATGAATTTAAGGACAGTTTGGAATATGTAGCAAGACTCTGTCTTCAAAAACTAAAAAAAATTGATATAAAAAGTTATAGTATTGGTAGAATATATATTTGGTAAGTTAGGTATATACATAAACATATCGAGGAAAATACCTAAAAATGGAAATAAAAAGAAAAGTGAAATGCGAAATTAACTGCATTGAATCAAAGGAAAGAAAATCACAGCAAATTCAAGACAAATAATACTATAGTTATAAGAACTACAGTGGACCCTCAAGTTACAACCAGCTTGACATAGAAACAACATCAGTTATGGCTAGAATTATAGTTTTAAATTACAACCAAAGTACTGAGTTATAACCCAAATGCTTGTGCTTTCAGATGGTCTTAAATACAGATTTAACCCTTAAACAGTTCTGAAAAGAACATTATAGCATCCTTTCTTGTATAGGTTAGCTGAGAAATCAGCGTCTCTCTAAGGACACTGAGATCTGCTTGTATAAAGGAGAAAGATTTTGAAGGCTGTGTAGAGGAGCCTGAGCCTTCAAGGTGACCAACTTAAGTTACAAGGAGCCCTTGGGAATGAATTGAGTTTGTAAGCCAAAGGTTCACTGTACTATATATTCAGACAAACCAACACATCATAAATGCAATGAATTAAAATGTTATACACAGTATGGCATGGTACTGGAAAAAAAGAAAAAAAAAAACAGGCCCAAGGATCAATGGATGGAATAGAAGTTGCAGAAACAATTCCAAGCACACTCAGCTACTTTATCTTTGACTAGTAGGCCAAAGACCTTCACTGGAAGAAAGATAGCCTCTTTAATAAACGGTGCTGGGAAAACTGGCTTTCCTTATGCTGAAAATTGAACCTAGACTCATCTCTCACCAGGCACTAAACTAAAATTGAAATGGATCAGAGATCTAAATATTAAAACAGAAACACTGGGCCAGGGATATAAATCTGGTGGCACCTGCCTCACAAGCACAACGTTCTGGTACCAAAAAGAAAATAAAATGGAAACACTTAATTTGCAGAAGGATAAAATAGCAACAGAACTCTTGAAGACATAGGTGTAGGCAAAGACTTTATGAACAAAACCATGATCCTACCAGAAATATTACAAGGAATCAAAAATTGGAATCATATCAAATTAAAAAGCTTGTAAACAGCAAAAGAAACCACCAAAAAAGTGAGGACAACCCATTGAATGTGAAAAAATTTTACCCGCTCCTCAGACAAAGAGTAATGTCTGGACTATATGAAGAATACAAAGAAAAAAAAAATCAGACCTCTCAAATTTAAAGATCCCATCCAAAAATGGGCATCTGAGTTGAGTGAACATTTCTTAGGTAAAAAAGTAGAAATAGCAAATATGTATGAAAAAAATACTCAACATCAGTGGTCATTAAAGAAATGCAAATTAAGTGCCGGGCATGGTGGCTCATGCCTGTAATCCCAGCACTCAGGAGGCAGAGGCAGGAGGATTGCTGAGTTTGAGGCTTGCCTGGGCTACATAGTGAGCTCAGGACCAGCCTGAACTAGAAAGCAATCCCCTGTCAAAAGAAGAGGAGAGGAGAGGGGAGGGGGGGGGCGGAAAGCAAAGCAAAGCAAAGCAAAGAAAGAAGGAAGGAAGGGAGGGAGGAAGAGAAACAAAGAAAGAAAGAGAGAGAGAAAGAAAGAAAGGGAGAGAGAGAAGGAAGGAAGGAAGGAAGGAAGGAAGGAAGGAAGGAAGGAAGGAAGGAAGGAAGGAAGGAAGGAAGGAAGGAAGGAAGGAAGGAAGGAAAGAAAAAGAAATGCAAATTAAAACAATACTGAGATTCCATCTCAGTCCAGAAAGAAATGGGTATCAATCAACCATAATAAATATTAGTGAGGTTGTGGGGAAAGGGGGCCCTCCTCCACTGCTGGTGAGAGTGTAGACTGGTGCAACCATTGGGGAGGTAAGTATGAGGATTCCTCAAGAGATTCCATTTGAACTCACTACTTTCCTAGGCGTCTTCCCAAAAGAGTTAAAAGCATCATGCCACAGTGATACATGCAGATCCATGTTCATAGCAGGATATGCTATAAACAATTTATAATAGGTAAATCTTGGAAATAACTCACATGCCCATTAAAAGATGAATCGGTAAAGGAAATTTGTCATTTACATACAGTGGAGTACTTAACTCTGCCATTAAGAATAAAATTTGAATCATTTGTAGGGGGAAAAAAGATGCATCTTGAGGCCATAAATGTAAGTGAAATAAGTCGGACACACAAGTGTAAATATTGCATTTTTTCTGTTGGGTATGAAACCTAAAGGGTAAATTAAGGAACATAATGGAGGACAGATATTGGGAGGTAAGAAGGACATGTTCAGATGGGAAGGGGAACTAGGGAGAGAGGAGGAGAAAGGAGAAAGAAAGAAGGAAAAATGGAAACAAAGGTTGTGTAAGTGACAAAGGGGAGGGTTAAAGGGAGAGGAAGGGAACGGGGATAAAAGAATTTGAAATGTATTATTTGCAAGTACAAATTCCCTAGGATGAATGTGGTCTATATGTATGACAAATATGTACTAATAAAAAAATAAAGTTAAAAATAAATTTAAAAAAGTTAAATTGTTACAGTGAAAGACAAAGGCTGTCAAACTGGGTAAGAAAAATAATTGATTTAGACTCCTGAAATGAGTAGGAAAGGTTGAATTTTTCAATAAATATTGTTTACACAATTTGTAATATTCATGGAGATATATTAAATTGAACCCCAACCCTCCCATCACAAGGAAAATAGACAGATGAAAAGTATAATCATTGTACAATCACAGTTTAAGTAAAGGATTTTTACAAGTGACACACGAAAATTATGAGACAAATTTTATAAACTACATAAACTTGAATAACATTTAATCCTCAAACCTAGTAGGAAGGTAACAGACAAGCTTTAAATTCATAACTGACCATATATTTAACTGACATATTAGGATATCAAGTTATTTTTTTTTCTTTAAATGAAGCAGTAAAAGGAAAAAACAATGGAAAAATGTACAAAATATTGACTAGGTGATAGCATAGGAAAAAAAATCAGATGAAATGACCAATAAACAAAGAACCCTTGTGACTTGTGTCTAGATATCCCCCCAAGGCCGCATGCAGTCTTTTTCAGAGGTAACTGAATCTGGAATGTGTGGTGCTGGGGTTAAGGCTGTGTGTTTATTAAACCACTACACATGAGTGGCTGGTTCGGCACCACCCTAATCACAGTAGTCTAGTTGGGAGAAAAGGGGGCAGAATGACTCTGTAAGTTTTCTTGTTGCTTTTTTTTTTTTTTTTTTTTGAGACAGAGTCTCACTTTGTAGTTCAGCCTAGCCCTGAGCTCACTATGTAGCCCAGACAAGCCCCGAATTCAGCAATCCTCCTGCCTCTGCCTCCCGAATGCTGGGATGACAGGCGTGAGTCACCACGACCAGCACTGTGGTGTGTGATATTGATTGCTGGTCACCATGAGACACCACGCCCAGTATTGTATGTGGCTACTGGGGATGGAACCAGGGACCTTGCGCTTGTGAGGCAGGCGCCGTAACCACTGAGCTAAATCTCCGGCCCTCTTGTTGCTTTTATGTCTTCCAAAGCAATGAACTGTTTCTCCTCTACATGCCCCGCCCCCTTCCTCTGTGACCTTTGCTAACCCACAGAAGCCATGTTGCTCCCCTCTGAGATATCCATCTGCCATCAACCCCGCCTTGGAGCCAGCCAATTATAGAGTGAAATCTCCATGAATTGTAAATCAAATAAACCTTTCCCCCTTCAATTTTTGGGTGTCAGGCACTTCATATCACAAATGAATGAAAAGAAACTAACAGCAATGAAAACTATAACAAGATCCCATGTCATAGCTACCACACTGGCCAACTTCTCAAAATCTCTTAATCCTTCTATGTCTAGTGTTGTATTTATGAAATGCCCATAACAATGGAACATAATAAAAAATTTTGTCTTCAATTTCCTGTGTCTTGAGTTTTTCTAAGTGACATATATGGATTTCATGCAAAATTCAAAACACAATCTTCAGCATAAATGGGTTAATCCAAGAGTAATGAAATTGTATAGCAAACAGAACAATTACACATTATAACTACTACATCTGTCCTAAAAAACAACTTAACAGTGCAGAGTTGAAGATGCCCTGTGACTCGTCACAGCAATGGTGAAACTTTTGCAGATGAGTGCCCAAATGCCAACCCCAAGCCCACATATTTACCACAAAGCACCCTCAATGAAGCCTGAATAATGAGATTTCAGTTTGGAAAAAAATCACTTGTTCATTAACAACTTCGGTTTAAAAAAAAAAAAAAAAGCAGGGCCGGAGGGTTAGCTCAGTGGTTCCGGCGCCTGCCTCGCAAGCGCAAGGTCCTGAGTTCGATCCCCAGTAACCACATACAATGCTGGGTGTGTTGTCTCATGCCCACCAGCCATCAATACCACATACTACAGTGCTGGGCGTGGTGGCTCACGACTGTCATCCCAGCACTCGGAAGGCAGAGGCAGGAGGATTGCTGAGTTCGCGGCGGCTTGCCTGGGCACCATAGTGAGCTCAGGGCCAGCCTGAACTACAAAGCGAGACCCTGTCTCAAAAAAAAAAAAAAAAAAAAAGCAAATAACACGTGTGCCATAGGTTCACCACCACTGTATGTGAAACAGGGGGCAAGGGAGACATTCCTAGGGACACTGTTTGAGATAGTAAATATCAAATTATGGTACATTTATACAGTAAAAACTGCAAGTAGTATTTGCAGAGTGTCTGTACTACACAGAGGTCCTCTTATCTGCACCTCCACTGGATGTCTGACACTGTTCCAAACCTTAGATATACCGTGCTTTCCAATATACACTCATTTTCGTTAGCCAGCTTCCTGTCACAATCCTGAATCACCCGAGCTCATCAACTTACAAAGTGAGAAAGTTCATTCTGGGTCACAGTCTTGGAGGTTTCAGTCCATGGTCAGTTGGCCCCACTGTTCTGCCTATGGCAAGGAAACACACTTGTGGTGAAGCAAAACACACTCACTTCATGGCCAGACCGTGAAAGGGGAAGAGAAGAGGCGGCCGTGTCCAACGGTCCCCTTAACACGCACTCCCACCAGGGCCTAAAACCTTCCGTAAAGTGCCATCTCCTAGATTCTAGGCTCCTCCCAACTGTGCCCTTAACCCACATTTGGTATCCTCAGTTTAGCCCCACCTAGGATAAAGTCTAATCTTACCACTGAGCAGGAACTAAATGCTGCAAATCAACTTCTCATTTCAGATACTTGAGGAGGAAAACTCCATAATTACAATATCTATGATAAATCATTATAATTAAGAGTACAAAGAAGCAGAAAATTAGCTTTGCAAAGGCACAGTTTGTTCTTCCTAGTCAAACTTCAAAACCACAGAATGCGCGAGAATCTTTTAAGATACTATCTTAGAATTTTGACTCTACACAGGCTAACATTTTAAACAAATACTTTGTCAAAATTATTACGAATGGTTCCCAAACATTAATATTTGAAAAGGAGAAATTCTTTTAGTTCTTCCCAAGTTACAAATCCTTGAGGAACAAAGTTCTTTCTTTACAATGTTATGAAACATTTCTTCCTGAATTCTTTTCTGGAATATTCCATTTAGGGTTTTTAAACTCCAACTGATTCCAAGTGCATAACGGAAACTATGGAAAGAGAACCCATGGGTAAGAGGGCACTACTGCACCAGGAACTGTTTTAAACACCACTACATTTCTATGCCTATGAGGAAGGGGTTATTATGCTCATGTTATAGATAAGGAGGATGAGTCATAAAACAGTTTTTAAAATGTGCCACTGTAATTAATAAGTGGTGAACCCAGGATATGAATGCAATAGAATGAATTTGGGCCAGTGATTTAGCTCAGTGGTTCCAGTGCCCGCCAACCAAACACAAGGTCCCTGGTTCAATCCCCAGTAACCACATACAACAGTACCGGGCAGGGTGACTCGTGCCCACCAACAATCAGTACCACAATGCTGGCTGTGGTGGCTTACCCCTGTACTCTCAGCACTCAGGAGACAGAGGCAGGAGGATTTCTGTGAGTGCAAGGCTTGCCTGGACTACACAGTGAGCTCAGGGCCAGCCTGAACTACAAAGTTAGACCCTGTCTCAAAAAAAAAAAAAAAAATCTTGTATAACTGAATAGTTTAATGTAAAAATGATAAAGGATAACTCCATTCACATATTTAAGGGGAAACTTTGAGAACTTTTATTGCTTATAGATAACAATAACAATTATAATGTATATGGCAAAATTATAAAGAAAGGAAATAATAAAAATGAAATTGTGGAGAATGCTTAAGCACATAAGCACATTTTAGTTTAGTGTTCAAAAGCACAATAGTGTAACTAGAATCTATGACTATATTTCAAAATAACTGTAAAGTTTCCAAAAATAGAAATAATAAATTTCAGGAGAAAATGCTAATTATCCTGCTTTTACCATTATATATTGTACACACATATCAAAATTATTATATTGTGCTTCATAAATACTTACAAATATTATGTTAATTTTTTAAAATGCCAGGAACAACAACTAGAAAAACTGAGAAAGGAGGAAAATAAAATATACTAATTTTAAAACATATATCACACTAGGCATGCTGACACACGTCAATAATCCTAGCACTTAGGAGGCTGAGGCAGGAGGACTGCCATGAGTTCAAGGCCAGCCTGTGCTAACCAGTGAGTTGAAAGCCAGCCTCAGCTACATAGCAAGATTCCATCTCAAAAAGCCAAAAAGTAAATACATAAAATAAAATATATAGCAAAAGGAAAAGAACATGGAAAGTCAGAAAAGAGACTTCAAAAGTAATACAATGCTCTTTTCTTTATGGGAATTTGAGGTGTTTATATGCCCATTGTATTTTTATTTTGTAATTTATCCAGTTTATAAATATTTTATATATTCAATATTTAATAAAAATTTAGATAGTGTTTATTAAGAATAGGAAAGAAATCAGAAAAATATATATTATTAAACCTAAATAAGTATTGATTGTTTAGAAAGATGTCTTAATAAAACCAGAACCTAAAATTCCAGTCAATAGCAACCTGGGATCTGGATAACAAGGCAAATAAAGGCTTTTCTGGTAAAATACAGACAAATAATATAAATACTAATTAATCAGAAACTTCATTAGAAAGATACTCATTTTATGTATTATGTCAAAACAGAAGAAATGCTTTAGAAATGAAGATAAAGTGTATTACGTTCTGATCAGTGCAGGAAATTTTTCAAAAGTAAAAAGTAGCAGTATATGCATGCAGTTAAAGCAATAGAAGCGAACGTCCCGAAGACAAAGCTAAAAGAATTGGAAATGGCTGCCTCGGGGAAATGAAAGAGGTAAAATTTTAAAAGTTATTTTAACTAGAAGCTTTGTAATTTGCTTACTTTTTAAAATATTTCTTTGCTTATTTATTTAGCAAACACAGGGGCCTCCTGCACGTGGAGCGAGTGCTCTACCACTGAGCCCCTAACCTTTTCTAAATTTTGTTAGGAGACAAGGTCTTCTTAAGTTGCCCAAACCGGCCTCAAATGTACAGTCTTCCTCCTGGTCTCCTGGTATTGGGGTTACAGGTGTGTACCACTTTTGGCTACTTTTGTTTGTAATAAATGTGTACCTATACCTTCAATAATAATTCATATCATAAAATGTTGTTATTCCCAAAATTATTGAAAAGACATTTGATACAATTCTAGCAAATTATCCCTAAAACTTTTAGCAAATTAAAAGTAGGATCCAAGGTCTTTAGTTTGGTACAGACACCTTGTGTGATATTGATCACACAAGATGAGAATATTTACTGCCACTAAGTACTACTCACCATAGTCAGAGGAGGAAAAAAATAGACGAGAAAGAAAGAAAAGTCACCCCAAAAATTGAAAAGACAATGAAACTGTCATTACTCACAATGAACCTAGAAATTTGAAGGAATTTTACTGAAAACTATTGGAACTTACTTGAGTTCAGCAAAATAACCAAATTCAAAAGGACTTCACATGAATCAATGACTTATATGAACTAGCATTTACCAGTTAACATATTTTAGAAGAGAGCTCTTATTCATGATAGAAGCAAAAGCTATACATTACCTAAAAATAAATCAAACAAAAATATACCAAGCCGTTTTGAGGAGAAAAAAAAAAAGCATAAAATTTTGGTAAAAACACTTAAAAAAAAAAAAGACATGTATTGGGGCAGCACTTGGGAGGCTGAGGCAGGAGGATTGACAAGAAGCTGAGAATAATGTGGACAAAATAGTGAGTTCAATGCCAGTTTGCGTTGCAAAGCAAGATCCTTTCTCAAAATTAAAAAAAAATGTAAAGATAACATGAATAAATGTTATGAGTCATATGCTGATGATTCCAGAATCACTATTTTCTACTCAGCTGATTTTTTAGCAACTCAAAGACGTCAAGCCCAAGGCCTCTGAAGAGCTCTTGGCTTTTCCCCCATGATTACAATGTGTCTCCTTCCAGAAAGCAGACGTCAAGAGAAAGTTACAGGGCCTGTATGATAACAAAGCTTTTCCTGAACTCCCTGGTAGCTGTCGACCTGTTTCTCATCAAGTGAGTGTCCAAAGGGTACTCTTAGCTGCAAAGGATGCTGGAAATTTTAGCAGGTACACTGCTATTGTTAAGAGAAATACCGCAGTGTTTTCAGATGTCTACAACACTAAATGACCAAAACATGCTCCTCCTGTGCCTCCTTCGCCACTCCCCCTCCACACTCCCCATCAGCACATCCAGCTGATCCCACACTGGCCTCATCATTGACTCTTTCTCCTCAGATTTCACCTAGAAGGTCATCAGGTCTTTCCAACACCTCCCACGCTCCTCACTCTCTGTCCTTTACTTGGACTCCTGCTGTCTTCCCTAGGGGCTTCTGGCCCCTCTGATCCAGCCTTTGCACTCAGCCAGAGTGATCTTTCTACAAGACAGAAACAGCCTGAGAGATGGTCTTACGTTGCTTATAGGATAAAATGCAAAGTGCTTCTCCTGGTTTACAGGCCCTCCATGACATGGCCCTAACTATCTCTCCAGCTGTACTTCGTGTTTTTCAGCCATCCCGGACTTTTTTTCACTCCTCTAATGAGCAACATCTTTCCCCAGATGTGTGAATTTCTCCAAGTGCTTTTCCTCTACCTGGAATACTCCCCAGCTATATCCACTGCATCTAAAAACCATTTGTATCATCTTCAAGCCTCAACCAAAGAATCTTTCCATCCAAAGGATCCCCCCTAATTCTCTCTCCTACTGAAAAGATGACTGTATTATTATTCACATTTCTTGCCATAAAAATCACCAAACCTCACTGGCCTACAACAACCAACACCTAATTTTTTCACATGTGTCCATATAGCAGCTAGCGATAGGTCAGCTCTGTTTGTGTCTCATATCTTAGAGGACAGGCTGAAGGACCAGCCCAAATCTGTAACACAACATTCTCATGGTGGAAACATTTTAAAACATCAGCTCAGAGCCCAGCATGGTGGCTCATGCCTGTAATCCTAGCATTCAGGAGACAGAGGCAGGAGGACTGCCACAAGTTCTAGGCTAGTATGAACTAAATAGTGAGTTCAGTGTCAGCCTGAACTACAAAGCGAGACACTGTTTCAAAAAAAAAAAAAGCTAAAAACAAACAAACAAACAAAAAAACCCAGCTCAGATCTAGCCCATATCACATCTTCTCACATTCTATTGACCAAAACTAGTCACATGACTCTTTCATTTTTTTTTTTTTAGACTAAACAAAGTGTATTTCTCCAGCAGAAAGACACTGAGTCACATGGTAACAAAAAATGTTTAATTCTCATCCTGGAAAGGGAGAAGAAAATAATTAAGACTAATTATTCAACCTACTATAATGATAATACTGTATTTAATAAGTATTGAGTTTTTCTTATATGCCAGTCTCATGTCAAATGCATTTATACAATTTTTCATTGCATTCCCACAAAAATAGTTTGTACTATCATTGTCCCCATCATACAGATGAGAAAATGGAGATGAAAGGAGTTGGGACAACTTGTTCATGGTCTCCTACTGAGCAATTAAAGCCTGGACTTCAAAACAATTCTAATTCTGTCTTCTCAGAATCTATGCTTTTAACACAAGGGGTGATCTAAACACAGTGAATGTTTAAATTTTAGAAAAATACATACATAACTGTAAAAGACATATTGCCAAAAGCAAAGGAATAAGTGTGTTTAAACAAAGGGAGAGTATGTAGGGTACTTTAAGGGGCTTAACAGTAATACGTGCTTTTACTGTAACAAGTGTTTTTATTTAAATATTCACTATATGTTTTGATCGCTCACTGTTAATCAACTGTTTATGGTAAACTCTGTCCAATAAAAACATTACAGGGTGTCTTCATCCACCTAGTTACCAGATCTGGCACTGGGCAACTTCTGGCTTTTCCTCAGAGTCAAAATGACCATGAGAAGTAAATGTTTTGAGTCAATTTAGGACATAGGGGTTGGGGATG
Organism: Thryonomys swinderianus; assembly: GCA_004025085.1. Classification (NCBI taxonomy): domain Eukaryota; kingdom Metazoa; phylum Chordata; class Mammalia; order Rodentia; family Thryonomyidae; genus Thryonomys; species Thryonomys swinderianus. The sequence goes on from PVIC010003344.1 coordinate 19,137, forward strand.
TAGCTCATGGTGCCACACCTGTCTGGCAAGTGCAAGGTCCAGAGTTCAATCCCTGGGACTGGAACAAACAAACAAGCAAACAAAAAATTAGGACTTTACAGCAGCAGTGACAGCTCGACCAAAGACAGGAAAGAGGATTTCCAGAATGGTTCCAGAAGTTGAAAAACATGATAGGGTAAGTGTGTTCAAAGCAAGGGGAGAGCATTTTGAGTGGTATTAACGGCAACATGTATTTACTGCAGTGTTTAATTTAAACATTTACCTAATTTTCCATCATATTTGGTAGAATAGCAGGCGCATGATTCTTCTGTATCTCCCTACCCATCCCTCACCTCAGCCTTCGCAGTAACTCCCTGACTGGCTCCAAGAGGAGACACATGACTTGCACAGGGCCTGGCACACAGCAGGGCTCGTCAATGGTGAAGGGTGACTAAAGTGCTGCAACTCCAAACGTTATTTTTCAGTTAGTTAATTTCTCCTCAAAGTATGGTTCCTGTCTAGAAGCTTCTTTCTAGAAGCTTCTTCTAACCCCATGAAATGGGTTAGGACTCTTCCTCTGTGTTGCCATAAAATCTTGTGCATAAGCTCCTCTTGTGCTTACCATATTGAACAGTAATGACCTTTGTGGCTCTAGAGAGCAGCAACTGTACCATCTTTATCTCCCTAATGCCTATTAGCATGTTAATTATAGTGCCGAATGAGTGAATGAACAAATGATAAGAAGACCAGGGCCATTTTATGATGCCCAAATGCACAGGCAAGCCTAGGTCAGAAGTTAACTTGTGTCTCTGTTGGCTTCTACTGTCTTCTCTTACTCCTTCCTGTTCAGAAGCCACTGTGTCTAACTGGTCTTGAAATACACAGGGCTCCCTTGTGTATCCCCTGCCCTGTCTAGCTGTTGGGGCATGGGGTGAGCACTGCAGACATAAGAGAAGCAGACCAGTAGAGGGGACATGGAGGAGTCCCGGTGAAAGGATTTTTCTCTTTTTGTGGGATTTTAAGTATTAGCCTACATATAGGGATGCCTCAGGAAAGTGGAAATGGTGATGAAAATGTATCCCATGTGAAGCCATGCTACTTTTTTCTAGGTAAAACTGTTGTTGTTGGAGAATCCTTAGAAATCATCTTGGGGCAGCCTGGTAATGTCAGCGACGAAGGTGCTCGGGTTCTCACCAAGCACTCAGCCACGGCTCTGCGGGCAGGGCCAGTGGCTGTGACAAGGCCTCCAGGTGACTGCGAGGCACGCTGTAGTGTGCAGACCACGGCACTGCAAAAACCTTCTGGCCTCTCGCCACATTCCTACCTGCCTGGCAATGTAATGGGCATCTGGAATAAATCAACCAAAATCAGAGAAGATAATGAGGCCTCTCCCGGCAAGTCGTGGGTAACAAGGGTACTAAGGAAGACATGTTAGGACTCAGTCTCTGGAGAGTCCCTGGAGGAAGCAGAGCACACAGGGAGCCTGACCAAACTGTACCCTAGCTCCTGCCGTGTAAACCTTTCCAAGGATTCTCCGCCTCAGTACTTCGGCTACGCCAGCAATTACGCCAAATGGAAATCCATTAAGTTGAAAATCACGTTCCCCACATGGGCAAGAGAAGCCCTAGAAGAGCTCGTTAAGGTGTCACGGCGCCTGTACCTGTCACCGTGCACACCTCACTCGAGCGGAGCTGCGCATTATTCATCTCCGACATGGCTGCCCCATAATGAGCTCCTCCTGGGTTAGCTCCTGGAGGAGAGCAGCAAAGAGCGAAGCAGCTACTTACAGCAAATGTTTCTTCTGCAAGGATCAGGCATGAGGAGCTGGAAGCCTCCTCCTGTCTGCGCCACTCTCGCTGTGTGCGCCAGGCAGCCCACCTGCTGTCCCGGCCCCCCTTCCTCACCGGGAAGGGAGCCATTTCTCAGGTCTGGGCTCCCGGGTGCATAAAGTCACCTCTGACGCGGCCCGGCTACTTCCTAGCACATTGGAGTTTTAATGCTAACATCGGCAAACCAGCCTGAACCCCTCGCCCTCCACTTGGAGGGCTGGTTAGCACAGAGGGGCGCCCTCCATCACCCTGAGCCTCTGCCTCCCGTCTGGGGTAGCTTCTCAGAGTGTGCCAACCATCCCCTTGAGTAAGGCACCGCTACGGACGCGATGGCAATTCCTCAATGCACTTCTGCAGACCAGCTACCCATGGCGCGCCTGAGGAGCTTGCCCAAAATTCAGACTCCCGGGTTCCAGCACTGATTCCCGTGCAGGGAGGGTACAGGTGGCCCCAGGTCGTGTGTTTTCTGACAAATTTCCACAGATACCCCTGCAGTCCTGGAGGACCCCTAACGTGGCTCACCTCAACAGCCACCATAATCCCGAAATTCTGCTGCTTTGCAAGTCAGAGCTGCCAAATGTTTGATGGGTAACCCCAGGTCATGCTCTCTGTGCTTGGTTCAGTCATGCCTGGCACTAGGCGCTTCCATTTCTGCCCAGAGCAAACGCAGCCACTGGAGGCAGCAGAGGGTGCCCGGGGGCGGGCGGGTAATTCGGGTGGGTGAACGTTCGCACTTGCTCATGGAAGCAGCTCGTCTGCCCGAGGGGAGCCTTGAGCCCGAGCCACAGCGCTCCATGAGCAGCCCGGATATGCGCCAGTCCCTGGGGCCTCGCCGGGGATGACGGTGCCCTGCCTGTGTGTGTAGCAGGTGGAGTCAGAGGTGGGGAGCGAGGGAGCAGTAAGCGGCCTGGGAACCCGGATTTAACAGCCCGCCAGACTCATTTCCTGACCCCGCTGACAGCCAGCAGCGCGGCACCGCAGGAGCCAGCGTGATGGACAGCCCGGCTCCCGAGTGACAGCGACCCCTCCACCTAGGCAGCCGCTCTGAGCACGGCCGGTGCTGCCACCTCCTGGCTCCGGCCCAGACTGAGCCAGCGTGATCCGTCTAGAAGCTTTGGAATCCCGAACCTCGAATGTTGGGTCAACAAAGACCCCAGAGAGCATCAGCCTGCCGTGCAGAGAGGAAACCGAGCTCCTCAGAAGCAGACGGAGCCCCCCATGTCCCAGCACGAGGCAGGGCCAGCACGAGCCACGCCGGTGCCCTTCCGGGGACCCTGCTGGTTTCCTGATCCTAGAGGCCAAGCTGCTTTGCCCCAGTAGTCAGGGCCCCAGAAGGAGGAGTCTGTAGCGGGGTCAGCGAGCGCAGCTGTTGTTCAGGGCTGGGCCAGCCTGCTGGCTCCGGGCTCCACCCTCCCTGGAGACCACAAAGACGGTGCCAGGGAAGGATGCTTCCTTCTCCTTTCTCAGAGGAGCAAATACGCAGAGAAAAATACTTCCAAAGCGCAGTCACCAAGGCAAATGAGCGGGATGTGGGAAAAGGTCCCGACTTCTCCGATACCAGACCATCCTCACCATATAGTTCGGTTGTTGTCGCTTTTCTATAAAAGTTGCCTGGGACTAGGGCAAGCTCCCCCTGGGGCAGGCATCAGCGGCCTGCAGAGACAGAGGGGCCTGTGAGCTATAAAGAGGAAAAGCAAAGAGAGAAGGAAAGGCGGAAGGGGTAGAGAGAAAAGGAAGGAAAAGAGAAAGAGATGGGAGATACTGGGGGTCAACACAGGCCAAAGGCTGCTAACAGCTATCTCAGTACGTTTCTTCTATCACTCAGCGTCGCTCGCTGTGAGCACCACTCTGCCCACGGCATCCTGCCTGTCTCAGAGTGGGCACTGCGGGAATCAGGAACCCTGCCCTCCAAGAAAACGTGACCGAGAGCCCCAGGCAGAAACCTTCCCGAGCAGCCCCAAGTGGACGGTGACACGTGCCCCAGAGAGAGGGGTCTGTGCGACAGCACCACGCGGTCCACAGGGAGAAGAAGGAGCGAGGAACCAAACGGGGTAGCACCGCACTGCCAGGGCTCTACAATGACGGGCAGATGAGGCTGTGCGGAGACAGGCCTCAGCGCGTGTCTGAAGAAGGAGGAAGCATGGGGCGGGGACACAGGCCCAGCGCGCTGGCAGAAGCACAGGTGCAGGCGGTATGGGCAAAGGGCGGGAAGGACGGGTGGGCTGAGTCTGGGAGCTAGAGGGCGGGGTGAACTGGGGGGTGAGGTTCACAATCCATAGGTGAGGGCGCGCCTCCTGGGCCCCTGAACGAAACAGGGCGCACCTGACACGCACTTGCCGAAGACGCAGCTGGCAGCAAGCAGGGTCAACGCTGGGGGAGGTCGGGAAAGGCAAGGACGTGCATTTAAGCGGAGAGGGGCCGCCCATGCACAGGGCTGAAGCTTGTGATTAACTGAGTGTAGAAAAGTAGGCCCCCATGTTCACACGGCCAGCGTTGCATCCTGCAGTCACGGCTTCCCGCACACCCACTGCCAGGTTTCGCCGGCCCGGGAGCTGCCTTCCAGAACAGTTGAGCGCGTCCTCCGCCTCCCCCTGGACCGGGTCCCCTCTGCCCGGAGATGACGGCCTTGCTCCTCCAAGGACGAGGGTCACCTGTGTGACAGGGGCTGGTGCTGGAGGCCAGGAGCAGCCATCAGAGCACACGGTGGGCTCACGGTCACTCCCGTTCACAGACCTCGGGTGCTCAGCCTTATCTCTCTTCTCTCCCAGCAAGGAGCTCCTACAACAATGGTACCGAACAACTGGACCAATCAGCAAACTGCCCAGACAGGAAATGAAGGAGGCTTCATTTTCACCCTTCCTGTGGGGCCACTCTTCCCGAGATTGATTCATCAAACAAACTTGCCAGGTATCTCTGCTTTAATTTTAAATGAAGTCCCTTTGTTCACAGCCAGATAATCAAACTCAGTGCACTGGAAACATGTTTTAGTCTAATCTGTTTTTGTTGTTGTTGTTGTTGTTCAATTTTAAATAAATAAGAGTTCTCTCTTTCCAAGGCAGCTTTTTATTTCTTTGCTTCACAGCCTGATTAATGATGGGCTCGGCTCCACAAAAAGCCAAGGGAAAAGGAGGCAAATAACACGAAGGCCCAGGCATTTCAGCTCACGCCTGGCCTTCTGAGGGAAGTTTGACTCCTGCCGACTGCTCCTGGATGTGAATCGGCCTCAGACGGGCGCCAGGCGCCACGGGCGGGTGCGGGCTAAGCTGAATCTGCGGCTGAGCTAATTACCCATTCCAGTCTGCGCCAAACATTGTCTTGAAAAACCAAGTCAAAATCGCTGGGATTCTACAAACCTCTGGCTGTTCACTGTGAGTTTCTGTCATCTGATGGTACAAAGAGCAATGAGAGATCTGGAGGCCGGCGTCTGAGACCAGAGTCTCATCTTCCCTGGAGCGGGAGTTCAGCCAAGCCACTTCCCTCTCGGAGGCCCAGCTTCTCTTCTCTCAAAATGGGTCACTCGCAGACTTCTCGACAACAATAAATAAAATAAAGCGGGCACAGCACAGTGCAGGAGAAGTAGGGCGTGAAGGCTGGCAAAACGCACCCACTCCTGCCTGACAGTGGGACGGATCAAGTAAGCAGCTTTGAAATCCTTAAAAACACCATGGGATTTGGGGGGCAAAAAGCCTCCTTTTGGGTGCTGGCCATGTGACGACTTAAGCAATCACTACCCCATTCAAGGTCCCTGTTCCTCCAGCAGAAGGTGGAAGAATGATGCCAGGTGCAAAGTGCTTCCGAAGGAGTGGGCACACAGCCTCTGCGGATGGGCTTCACGTAGCGGAGCCTCTCTGAGGAGCTCGCCTCGGCTATGTTTGTGCTGTAGGGCATGGGCATGACTGGTACTGGGGACTCAGGCAAGAGTTACGATTTCTCTGCACGAGACAAAAGGAATTGTAAAGGAAAGTGTGAGAGGCAGAAGGCAGCAGAGAGCCAGAGAGATGGCGAGAGGCTGGCACTGGCAACACGCAACCGCCCATCCCACCCTGAGACTCAATGCTGCCAAACTCATAACCTGTGATCAGAATGTTCACACTTGGACATTCTGACATAGTTAAAGACAAACACAGTGCATCTGGGAGAGTCTGCAGAGACTAGCAGGGCAGGCTGACCCCTCCCCCAGGCCGTGCAGGGCCCAGGTGACATCAGTGGTGGTGTTAGTATTACTGCAATAAGAAAAAAATTCTTAGGGCTGGGGATTTAGCTCAGTGGTTCTGATGTCTGCCTTGCAAGCACAAGGTCCTGAGTTCTATCCTCAGTAACCACACACCACAATACTGGGTGTGGTGGCTCATGCCTGTAATCCCAGCACTCAGGAGGCAGAGGCAGAAGGATTGCTGTGAGTTCGAGGCTTGCCTGGGCTACACAGTAGGTTCAGGGTCACCCTAAGCTGCAAAGCAAGATCCCCATCTCAAAACAAAAAAATATATTCTAAAAAACTTAGAAATGTTCTGTTCACATTATTAAATTTCTGAAGAATGGACCTATACTGAGCAGCTACATTTTAATATATCTCTATTCCATTCTGTACCATGTCCTGGGATGTGCAAGATGGCTGGGACATCAACCCTAGACATGGTAGAATCAGAATCTATTTCCATTTTCATATTATTAAAATTCAAGTGGCAAGTGGGTGGGGAACATTTGTTTCTGAGTCTCTGGTGGTAAAAAGGGCAGAGCTTCTAAAGCAGGGGAAAAATTCATAAAAGGTTTCAAGAGGAAACAGAACTAACAATTTCCCTGGCAGGTTAGTTTTAATGTCACACCTGTTCCACAGGCTTCCTTACTTCTGCCTCAGTGACATTTTGCATATTTTACCCGCCATACCTTGCAACCATTTAGCTTTCAATAGGTTGCTCTTTGGCAGCTCTCCTAGCCTAATTAAGTACCTGCCTGCGCCAAGTGAGTGACACTTTTTCCTGGCCAAAGTTACCTTCCCAGGATCGCAAGCACATCCAACTCATTTGAGGCCAAAGCTTATCGCGGACATCACTTATCAGCTTGACAAGGACAGCTCCAATCTCTCATCTTTGCTGATGTCTATAGCCTATTCGATTTCCTTTGGAAAACATTATCCATGGTATTGCCTGGCAAATTATTTATCCATTGGGTTATTGTAGCAAACTTGTAAGCAGATAGGGCTTTAGATTTTCCTTCACGTCTCAAAGAAAAATGAACAACGAATCCAAGACACACCTACAGTCCCTCCTCCATCATCGTCAGCTGGCAGATGATCGGCTTCAGCTACTCACCCTGTGCACATCTTGCTTGTTTTCTCTTCACTCTGCTACAAGGGAGGAGAGATCTGAATCAACAGCACCTGTGATGTCCATGATGCCAGATGTTGAGCCTGCTCCTCTTCCTGGGAAGATCACATGTTCTAGCCTTTTCTGGCTTTCCAGCCAGGACACTGACACTCATTTGTGAGCTTTGGCTCTAGTTTCTCCTTGCTTTTCCCTCCATGCCCTCAGTCCTGGCCTCACCTTCAAAGCCTCTGAGCACTCAACTTAGACAGAACTAAGGGTTTGGACTTCCATCACGATCTGTCTTTACCCAGGTGCTAATTAACTTCTGGCTCCCCAAGTTACAGAGCTTGTTTTCTGACTCAGAAGAGACAACCAAAGAAACTCTTTCATTAGCCTTCCTGTGGCTCATTAGCCACTGGGGGAATCGTGTCAGACCCTTCAGACTGCAGGAAGGAAAAGGGGATTAATAACATTTTACCTCCAGTCAGTGAACAGCTAAGGGCCTGAGAACGACTGGAGAATGCACCAAATTTATGCAAAACACACCCTTATCCCCTAGGGGATGGGAACAAGACCTACAAACAGAAGACAAAGATAGTATGGTCTGCAACAAAAGTAGAAGCTATCAAGACCAAGTTAGCTTTTTTCCAAAGAGGAAAACTTGCTTAAAATTTTGAAAACTTATCAATGTAACTTTTCAATTTAAAAACAACAAAAGTGACTTTAAGAAGTGAAGAAAAGTCAACTGAAGCATCTATTTATCATCTAAAAAGAAAAATAAAAACTTCTTAACCAATGAAGTAGAAGGGAACATTCTACAACTGATAAAAGATGGCTATCAAAACTCCTGCAGCAAACATGGCCTTTAATAGTGGACTGTATTGCTGGATAAATTGAAAAATAGCAGAAAAAAATTGACCCTTAACTCATACCATGGACACCAATCAATTCTGGATGGATTATAGATCTAAATATGAAAAGTGAAGCAGTAAGGGTTCTGAGTAATAACATAGGAAAATTAACTTTAACGGTAGCCAAAAATGTCAAACAGGACAGAAACAGGACTAACCATAATTGAAAAAAAAATGACAAACTGACCTACATTAAAATTAGAAAATGCTGCAAGTACAAAATTGTTAGACAAAATGACATTATATATAACTGGAAAAATGCTTATCCAGACTATTACAAACAGTTTTAGGAAATTAATTATACAGACAATTCACAACTCAATTAAAAAGTTCAGCAAAAGACTTGGATAAGGACTTGACAAAGGAGAGAGAGCCAAATGGACAAGAAACACTGATAAAGTTTCTTAAACTCTTTTTTTGTTGTGGTTTTTTTGAGACAGGGTCTCGCTTTGTAGTTCAGGCTGGCCCTGAACTCACTATGTAGCCCAGGCTATCTTCGAACTCACAGCAAACCTCCTGCCTCTGCCTCCCGAGTGCTGGGATTACAGGTGTGATCCACCACACCTGGCATTGTGGTATGTGGTGCCACAGAGATTGAACTCAGAACCTTGCACTTACAAGGCAGGTGCCAGAACCACTGAGCTAAATCCCCAGCCTCAAGTTTCTTAAACTCAGCAGAGGTTAAGAAAATGCGTATTACAATCTGAAAATTCATCTAGAACCAGAAAAGACCTAGAAGAGCAAAAGCAATTCTGGGCAAGAAGGGCAACAAAGAGACAACACAACTCCTGATCTGAAGTCATAATACAAAGCTATCATGATAAAAAATAGTACGGTACTGAAGAAAAAAAAAAAAGACCTGAAGATCAATGCAGATCTTCAGAGATCTTTGACAAAGGAGCCAGACTCTTTCACTGGAAGAAAAGTAGGGTCTTTAATAAATGGTACTGGAAAAACTGACTGTTCACATGCCAAAAATTGAACCTGGACTCACATATCTCACCATACATTAAACTAAAACTCAATTGGACCAAATATCTACATGTTAAAGCTTAATCTCCTGGAAGATAGAATAAGTAAATCTTGAAGATATCGGTGTAGACAGACTTCATGAATAAAATCCTGATCACATGGGAAACATTGCAAAGAGTCAAAAATTGGGATCACATCAAACTGAAAAGCTTCTTCACAGTAAGGGAAGCCACCGACAGAGTGAGATGACCTGCAGAATGCAGACACTTTTTACAAGCTACTCCCGAGACAAAGAACTAACAACTACAATCCATGAAGAACTCTGAGGAATCAGGCCTCCCCAATTTAAGGATCCAATCCAAAAATGGGCATTTGAGATGAAGGAACATTTCTCAGATGAAGAGGTAAAAATAGCAAATAAATATATTTACAAATGGTCCGTATCACTGGTCATTCAAGAAATGCAAATTAACACTGTGATTCCATCTTACTCCAGAAAGAATGACTATCAACAAGAAATCAACAAATAACAAATACTGTGTGGGAAAAGGAACCCTTCTCTATTGCTGGTGGGAGTGTAGACTGGTAACCACTGTGAAGGTCAGTATGGAGATTCCTGAAAAAAACTAAAAACTAGAGGTTTAATTTGACCCACCTAATCCCCTTCTAGGAATCTTCCCACAAGAGTTAAACACCCATACCACAGTGATAATGTGCATCCATGTTTATAGCAGGACAGTTTATAATAGCTGAATCTTGGAAATAGCCTATATGCACATCAAAAGATGAATGGATAATGAAAACGTGGTATTTATATACAGTGGAGTACTACTTTGCTATAAAGAAGGAATAAATTTGAATCATTTGTGGGAAAATGGATACACCTTGACATCATAATCTGCAATAAATCAAACAGACATACAAATTTAAATATCACATTGTTTCTCTTGTGTTAGAAAGATAAATGGTAGGGCCGGAGATTTAGCTCAGTGGTTCCAGCGCCTGCCTCGCAAGCACAATGTCCTGAGTTCAATCCCAGTAACCACATCCAATGCTGGGCGTGGTGACTCACGCCCACCAGCAGTACCACATACCACAGTGCCGAGCATGGTGGCTCACACCTGTAATCCCAGCACTCAGGAGGCAGAGACAGGGGATTGCTGAGTTCAAGGCTTGCCTCGGCTACATAGTGAGCTCAGGGCCAGCCTGAACTACAAAGCGAGACTCTGTCTCAAAATATATATACACACATATATATATATATTTTTTATATAAATGGTAAACAGGAAGCATAATGGAGGATAGATATAGGGAAATAGAGGAACATGTTCAAATGGGGAGGGAAACAAGGGCGGGGAAAGGACAAAAGTAAGGAAAGGAAAGGCAAAAACAAAATGGAAGGAAAAAATGGAAACAAAGCTTTGTAAATTGGGGAAAAAGGGCTGAAGGGAGAGGAAGGTGTTGGAAAAAAAAGAAAAAGAACTGAGATGTGTTATATATAGATACAAATTCTCTAGTATGTAGCAATTCAATGTATTAGTCAATACATATGACAAATATACACTAATGAAAATAATGAATGTAGGTAACAAAAGGAAGTTTAATGAGGAGACTGTTTACCCAAGTGTGAAAATTACTAAAAAGGAAAAAAAAAAAAGTGTTACCAAAGAATGATAAAGCTTCCTGGGTCTAAAAACAGTAGGATTCAAGCTTGCAAAATTCTGGGGTGAAGGAGAGGAAATCAGTCCCCAAGCAGAAAGTGAGCTGAGAATAGACAACTTAAACTTCCTCTCCTCCTAGAACTGAACTGCCCATGTTTCTCAGATATTGAAATCAACCACATGGAGAGGAATCTGGAGAAAGCCCCAGGTCAGGCTCCAAGTGACATCAGAATTCAGAACTCTCCGTGGGGTCTGCAGCATGGAGGGACCGACCAGACCCTACAAGCTGAGTTCAGCTCTTGCTCTGCTTAGAGTTGTGCTGTATAGAGTTGTACCCACCTCTATTTGTACCTGGATTATCTGTGTAAGGCTTTCATGCTACAAGAGCCATATTGAGTTGCTTTAACAGATACTGTATGACCTGCAGAGTCTAAAATATTTAGCTGGCCCTTACCAGGAAAAGTCTACCAACTTCTTGTCTATAAGAATCATATGCATTTAATATTTATTCCACATGTAGTTTTGGAGTGCTTATTAATGCTACCTATTTCAGACACTGAGAACATACCAGTGAACAAAACAAACAAAAAAAGCCTGCCTTTGTAAAGTTTAAATCTGTAGGAGGGAAGGTGGAGGTACAAAATAAATAAATAATATAGTGTCTTAGTTACTTTTCTCATTACTCAGACAAAATGCCTAATATCCAAAGTTAAAGGAGAAAGGTTTACTTAACTCACAGTTTGTAGAGATGTCAGTCCATAGTCAGCTGTCTCCAAGGCAGTGTGGCACGGCGGGGTCATTACAGAGGAGAAACAGTTCATGGCATGGAAGGCAGAAGGCAGCAAAGCAGCAAACAGCAGCAGCAAGTCTGTCTTATTTCTGTCCCATTAAAGGCCAACCAGGCTTACCTAGAGTGGGATTTCATTATTCACACCCTTAATCCCATTACCACACCCTTATCCACATCCACACACCCTAATCCATCCACTTTCTAAACTTCCCATGGATGAGGCTTTGGGGGGACACCTATATACAAGCCATAACATATAGGATTTACTACTCCATGAATGCTATGAGAAAGATAAAGATGTCACACATGCTGATGAGTGAGGTAAGGCTGCAACATAATGTATATTATGCCTTATCTTTACCTCACTGAATCTCATCCTCAGTGCAATGAGGTAAAACTCCCAGCTTTCCCTATGAAAAGGAAAAGACATTCACCCTCTGGCTCATGACCACGTGGCTAACTGATGAGTTTTCTGGGATTTGAATCCATGTGTTTGTTCTGAAGCCCAAACTTGTACCACAACAAGGCCCCCTACCACAAGGGAGGGTACAAGCTCAGAAAAGCAGGTCAACTTCCAGAGAGCTCTCTTTTGGTGCAGAGAGTCAGCTACAGTTAGTTATCTTTATATTCCTGAAGGAGACAAGTTCAGCAGTGACTTATAAGCCAAGCAGGGACTAGAACCCAGAGCTTCTGAAGCCAAATCCATACATTTAAAATCTACCATAACCAAACAGAATATGTTGTAGGAAATATTTTGAGAAAGTGACTAGAATCTAGGAAATCTCAAAAAAAAAAAGGTAAAACTATCCCCTAAAAAGCAAAGGAGCACTGTTTACACCGAAACATGTTTACAGATACAATTAAACAAGTAAACAAAATGGCAGTGGTACTAAACACATACTTGCTAAAAGATGGGGTAAGGACTCTAACATCATAGTTGTTAGCTTGTCCAGGTCAGACTGTCACATACCTGTAATCAATTCCATCTTCCAAAGGTCAAATTACAATCACTTTTGCAAAGGCCCAGATTACAATCACTTTTATAGATATGGGTTGTGAGAAAGAGCAATGGAGATTTAGGAATGTATGACCACAGAAAGAAAGTCTTCTCCCTCCTATGTCCATTCTAAATGGCATCAACTCCTGCACACAGACTGCGTGGTCTAGAGAGCTCTAAGTAGGAAGCTCAGTGTCATAAAAAGCCTGTCATTGATTCTCTCTTCAGTTAATGAAGTCCCTACGCTGGGAGAGCTATTAAATTTCAGTGCCAATATTAGTACCTTTTCCTGATTGTAGTGATTCAACAGTCCCCAGTGAGGGTGAATCACAGGAAGAGCTGGAAAGCTGAATGCGTCCCTGGAGTCCAGGCAGTCATGTTCATGGACATCACCTGGTATTACACCAATCACACAGATGGGCCCTTGGACTAAATATCCTCAGCCTCATCCCATCTGGCCACATCATCCCAAGGCTGTTAGCATTTACCCTCAGAGCCAGGACTCACAAAGGTCAAAGCTGTACTTTGAACAGATGAAAAAAGAGAAAATGTGCCAGGGACCATGGGAAGCTATGAAATGTGTGTCCTGGATGTCCTCCATGGTTCTTCTGATCCAAGGAGCAGAGAGAAAAGCATAATTGAGAAAGCTAGAAGATGAAAGAGCTGAATTAAAGATTAAGCAACAAAGGAAATTACATAAGTGGTCTTTAGGTAATAGACTTCGATAGAGAATGGGAAGGCAGAGAATGAGATTTTTTAATATGGCCTATCTTGCCAGAGAAGAGGTGGTCTTTAAAATGAACTGCACCCAGACAGACTACAGTCCCCCTCGTTTCCACTGGTAACAGTGGCCCCCATTGTGCATTCTTTATAAACACTACTCCACCTTCTGAAAGACCTGCAGGCCAAAAGTGGACAAGTGATCCCAGATGTCCCCACAACCTCCCTGAATGATCACCAATATAAAATTTTGCAAACAGAGCCCAACTGGAGATTTATATTTTGAGCCTGTACCTTGTGGAGGCCACCATGAGCCCTGTGCAAACAGATGTAAGAATAGAGGCAGAGAAGGACAGAGAGGGGGCTGTATAGCCCTGAGGACAGAGAAGTGCAGGCTGATAGCATCAGTTTCTCCAGAGTCCTAGAGAAGCTAAGTTTCATTAGGAGACACTTCCCTAGGCCTTGAGCTTGTTTGAATGAGTTCTCTTCCTTGAAATTGGACTATGCTAGACTGTAGGCTTTTGTCCGCCATTGTCCTTTATAGAGTTACAGATGAAGAGAAGATAATAGCTTTTCTCAGGAAAAAGTTTAAAGGAAATATAGCAGGAGAAGACATGCTGTCTTGGAGTCAGTGGACCTGAGTCCATAGCCAAGTTCTGAACTATTTCACAGTGTGATTTTAGAGTTGTAACTGCTCTTCTGGCATTGATATCCTCATCAATAAAAAGATCAATGGCTCGCAGTCTGAAGTCCATGAACTCCTTCTAGAGGTCCTGTGGTAATCATAGGGCCTCATAATCTCACACACCAGCAAACTCCCCATAGAAAGTACACATCCTTCTACTAACAGGATGTGGAGGGTCCCGCAGTGCACACCCTGCAGGGCATTCCACAAACCCCAGCTCTGCTTACTGGCTGGGCCTTTCCCCACAGAGTGAGTTCTTGAGAAACAGGGGCCATAGCTAATGCGCACCATAGTCTGTGAAAGAAGTCCCCAGGAGAGGAGAGAGCCAAGTGCCACAACTGCTGCTTGTGAAAGTTGGAAGTAGCCTCAGAGGTCATCTAAGACATTCACACTTCCAATTCCATAGCCTTCCATTCCTTCGCTTGTCAAAAGAGAGGTGTGATTGCATTTCAGGTTTGTGTTTTAGTTCATTATTGCTGTACAACAAATTGTCACCATCTTAGGAGCTTAAAATAAGACCCACAACTCTTCAGTCAGAAATCTAGGTTGTATTCTCTACTCAGGATAGTAAAGGGCTGAATTTCAAGCATCAGTCAAAGAAAACTCTGCTGGTACAGGGGTACAAGGGCTCATGTGATTAGCTTAGGCCCACCAGATACTGTAATATCCTGTATGGAGGTAAAATGGCTAATAATGTCATTTATAGCTGGAAAATTCTCTTTGCCACGTCTAATAACATAACTCCAGAAAGAGCACTGGGGCTAAGTTCATGAGGATCACCTCAGAATTCCAACTAACACAGTATCTTCTTGTTACTATCATTCTAAACATTTCTCCTCTTTCTTTCTCTGTTTTTCATTACATGAGCCAGGATATCAGCCTCCCTTACTTCATTTGCCCTTAATAACACTATAGCATAATGTCAGTGTGTTTATGCATCAGTAGAGTTATTTGTTAAATGAGTATAAAAAATCATTACTTGAAGGTAAAGGTGAGAAGAAACAAATGTCGCTGGATTGTATGAAAAATAATTTCCACCCTACTGAGCTCCTGAACAGTAACAATGAGAAATCCTCTCACTTTTAAGAGTCTGGAATTACATTTGTCAAAGCATTTTCTGCAGACCATCAATTCTTCCAGGAGTCTCTTAATAAAGAGGCTCGATGGTCAAATCAGTTTCAAAACTCCTGCATCGCCCACCTTCAGCCCTTGCCCTCCCTGGTCCCTAGGCCCTGGGGTAACTCATAATGCACAATAATATATTAAAGCATGTAGGAAACTCTGAAACTAATAAAGGCATTGGCCACAAGTCCCTCCTGCCCTTTTACATTTTTAATTTATTCATACCTTTTACACCTAGATTCTAAGCCTAGTAGAAGCACAGGTTTCTTCTTGATGCCCTACAGTAACCCAATACCTCTAACAGAGCCGGGTACATAGGAGTAGCTCAGTAAATGGTTATTAGAAAATGAATGAACCAATGTTCCAGCGAACACATTTTAGGAACTAATCTAGACCATCCAGTCTTGTCTCATTCCAAGACAGGAGAGAAGACTATCTTGTGCTCCTTTAGTGATTTTTTTTTCTCAAGGAGACTGACTTCAAACAAGCAAATCGAGTAGCACAAAGAAATCTCTTAAACCTAGGGCTCAAGGGTGGTGCTGTAGCTTCCCATGGCCTCTCCACGTGGGGAGCCCACAGGAAACACGGCCAGGACCCCACACCATCACGGCATTCAACCCAACCCTGTGCTTAGAGAAACATGTGCCCACATGGTATGAACTTCTTCTCCACGTCCATCTTCATTAACCAGGTCCCCTTGAAAAGAAATGGACTTTTTCAATTAAAACTCTGAAAATGCAAATACTTCATAAACAACCTATACGCTGTTATCATTTATTAGTTCAATGGTAGGATTTTTTAAAAATCTTTCTCTAAGACTTAGATGAATTAAGAGGATAAGAGGCCAGAAGTCTCCTGAAGTCTAGTGATCTGTAAAACTCAGGGTTCCTAAGCCTGACTAAAGCCTGTTAAAATAAAGACACCCCTACAGAGATTCCACAGATCTAGAGCAGCTCCCGGGGATTATTTCACCAGCCCTCCCCGGAAAAGCTTTTCAGCTAGAATTTAGCTGAGTCACCACTGCCACTGTAGAGTGACTGAGAATATTTTCTGAGTCTGACTTCAGCGCTTCCCAAGACTCCTCAGCCTGACCCCAAGCATCAAAGCTTTGCATGTGCACAAACCAAATGTACTTGGCCACTGCTACTGACCTATTTCTCCTTGCCCCTTCCTCCCTTGATAATCTTGTGAATCATAGGAAGTAGGGATTTTTTTTAGTCAATTTAGTTTGATTTACTATGTCTAGACCTTGGCCTAGTCATATCAGAGCAGGAATATATCTATGTTTTGATTCTTTTTAATCATTATTCTAATGACTTGCTAATTTTAAAAATAAACCAATTCACCTTTTCTGGTGTTTTTATTTTATCAAAATACTTTCTCCTCGGGCCAGAGGGTTAGCTCAGTGGTTCTGGCGCCTGCCTCGCAAGTGCAAGGTCCTGAGTTCGATCCCCGGTAACTACATATAATGCTGGGCGTGGAGACACGCCCACCAACAATCAACACACATACCACAATGCTGGACGTGGTGGCTCACGCCTGTCATCCCAACACTCAGGAGGCAGAGACAGGAGGATTGCTGAGTTCGCAGCGGCTTGCCTGGGCACCATAGTGAGCTCAGGGCCAGCCTGAACTACAAAGCGAGACCCTGTCTCAAAAAAAGCAAAAAAAAAAAAAAAAAAACTTTCTCCTCACAGACAAAACAGTGTGAATAGTGAACTCTCTGATGAGTTTGGAACCCAAAAATAAATCTTTGAAAAAATATGGATTATTGTCCTATAGTATTCTTCTTCTTCTTGTCCCTTCTGTTCATGCATTGTTGCTGACTTTCAAGTGGTAACAGGAATAAACAGCCCAGTGGGTTCATCAGTGAGGCAGTGAGCTCCTTCATCAAGATTTCTTATTTTTAGAAAGGAGAAAATGGTTTGAGTAGTAGCTTGAATGGTAGTCACATAACTTTTCCCAAGGTAAAACCCTGAAAGTG
>PVIC010003344.1:36189-68504 GCA_004025085.1 Thryonomys swinderianus
AATATCAACCACAAGATAGCCATAATATTGAAACTTTCTATGAAGCATCCAGACTCCCATTATTTATTCTTCAGAAATTTAAGTTGTGGTCTTTTGCAAAAACAGAAATTCTTTTCTCCAATAAATAGGGCGGTGTGTGTGTGTGTGTGTGTGTGTGTGTGTGTGTGTGTGTGTGTGTGTGTTGGTGTACTTGCATAGTATTCTCTGGGTACTATGGAAACTACAGATATGAAAATAAATAAATGTAAAATTTTGTTAGAATTCTAGCCAACATTTTCAAAGAAAAAATGTGATTTAAACTATGCTGGTTTTAAAATGTTTCATAAAAACCATAGCTGCATTTAATATTATAATGCTACACTAGGAAAGGTTGTTCAACTCCACTGCAGAGTGCACATGCACAAATACAGAAAGTGCTATAAGTTAACCACAAAAATTCATGTCACTACAGATGGCTGCCATGAAAGAGGTAAGGAAAGGTGTCCTGAAAATCCTAACAAAAATAACTTTCTGCCTTTAGTAAGTGGCTTTCTGCCATCATTTGAAGTATCCCTGCATACATTTCATTCATTGAAAGTGTATAGTTCAAAAAGATTCTTCATTCCTAGTTGTGTCAGTAACTGACACTGAGTCACTAGGCAACCACTGACCTAACACTTATTTTATTTTTCTTTCTTTCTTCTCAGTACTAATGGTGGTTTAAACCATGGTCTTCAAACCGAGCTATATCTCCATCCCTTTATTATTTTTTGAGACAGGACCTTGCTAAATTATCCCAGCTGGGCTCAAACTTGCAACCTTCCTCCTTGCATCTCTCAGAGTGCTAAGGTTATAGGCATGTGCCACCAAGCCCAGCTGCTTTCTGTGGTCTTAGCTTTTATCTTTTGCAGAATTCCATCTAAACAGAAGCATTTTGTACAGTGTTTTATGTCTCATTTATTCCATTTACCACAGTTCTTTTAAAATTCATTTATGTTGTACACATCAGTAGTTACTTGGACCAAGATGGGTATTTCATACTTTTTTACCCATTCACCAGTTGGTTAGCATTTAACTGTCTGTTTTATATTTACTGATTTTTTTTTCTTGTAGTTTGTTTGGGTTTCATTTGCCATTTATTTTCTAGCTGCTTAAGATGGAGGTTCATTTAAGGTAGACCTTTCTGCTTTTTCAACAAAAGAATTAAAGCTATTAATTTTCCTCTAGGCACCATTTTAGCTGATTTATAAATTTTAACACATGCATTTTCATTGCTTGTTTAGTTCAAAATATTCTTTATTTTCACTAATGATTCACAAATTATTCAAAAATATGTTGCTTAAATTTCCACATATTTGAGAGTTTTTAAATTTACCATGTTGATTTCTAGTTATAGTCCATTGTGATCAGTGATGTTACTTACATTTCTAATGTTGATTTCCACTCCTCATATGAAAATTGAGAAGTTTTATCTATACAATGAGGAATAGAAAACATGCTAAAAAAACAGTTGATCCTGTACCACATATTGAAAATATCATCGTCTTACTACTAAATTGTTTTAGCACTTTTATTGAAATAAATCAATCATAAAATGGTGGCCTGCTCAGTAGTCCCAATTCTGTGCCAGTGACCTACAAGCCTGTCATTACAATTTTATCACATTAGGCTATGGAGTGAATATGACATGACCCCTCAAAGACTCCTATGTTAAGGGCTCGATCCCCAATACAGAGGAGCAGCCTAGAAAGGCCATTGGATAATGAGGATGCTGAATTTGCCAATGAATTAGACCACTGATGAGTTAGTTCATAGCTGAAGGGGCTATTAGGAAATGGGGCTCAGCTGGAAGAAGGAGGTCCATCAGGGAATGCCCTTGAAGGGAACATCTGGTGGTCCCTGGCCCCTTCTCTGGCTCCTTCCTTCTATATTTCCTGATGACATTTCCTCTTCCAGGCCATTCCATCATGATGTTTCTGCCCTGAACACAGTGGACCATGGACTTGAACCTCCGAAATCAGAAGTGCAGTAAGTTGTTTCTTCTAATAGTGTATGGCACGAATCTCGTCCCAGCAAGGGAAAGGTGAACAACAAGACAGCTTCAGAATGCAGCAATTTTAAGCAGCTAAGTAGAGAGTTATTTCCTAGTCATAAATGTAGTTTTTCACATGCAATAAGGAAAAGGAAGGGCATCAGCAAGTCCTCTACCTCCTACAAACATACATTCCTCCTAAAACCCACAGAGGTTTGCAAATAGCCCTAAACAGGCCCTGCCCTGCTGAGCAGTGACCCTTGGTGTTTTTTATAAAGCATCCTCCATTGGCCCCAGCAGAATTATACCCTCTGGTCTTAGTTTTCTTCCAAGGCACTTGTCCCTGTTTAAAGCAGTGGCTAACTCCAAGATCGACCAACAGAGGTTCAAACCATGGCTTTGACTGCTCTGGGGTTTTAGTGAGTTACTCATATTACTGACTCTATTTCTTCCTTCTTAGGCCCAAGATAATTGTACCAGATAAAGGCAAAATGTCTCTCAAGCCTTATTGAAACTCTTAACTTTATTTTCATTAGCTTTTGGAATATTCTGCAGTTAGAACATAAAGTCTAGAAAGCATCATCATAAAAAATGTTATTTTGTATTTCAAACACTTGCTTGATTTTTAAAGTTGTTGTTCAGATTGCAGAAATCTTCTTTATTACCTTTCAAGTAATTTTAAGCTGGCATAAAATAACCCCCCCCAAAAAAAAACCTTCCCTCAGAAATTTGAAAACTTCAGAACTGGAATGAAATAATTGAAATGTCAATCCTAACCTCAACCTTATGCTCCAGAATGTGACTTCTGAGCTACACCTACTGTAAATGGCTTGTTGCTTGATGCTTCTTTGTTTTTCCTATGAGTGCTCACTTAAATATATGTGTGTGTGTGTGTGTGTGTGTGTGTATATATATATATATATATACACACACACACATATATATGCTTCCATATATATTAAAAAGTGTACAGCCTAAAAAATGAAATTTTCTGCCTGCACTCTACATGAATTTCTATTTCCCAGAGGAAACCACTGATTAAAATTTGATTGCTATTTGGTTAGTTTTTAAATGCTTATTTAGTAGCTTCTTAAATCTCAGATATGGATGGGATTTTTTTCCAAGTAAATGGAATTGACATTTATTTCTGATTCCATCTCAGACTTCACTAAAATGAAAAATAAAGGACATCAGACCAGAAAGACAAAGAGGACAGAATCGACAACTTTTTTTTTTTTTTAAGGTGGAAAGCAAGTCAACAAATCTTTTAAGTTGTGACCTGGATTTCAGATTTGTCTACCTAACCCACAAGGGTGGCGGGAAAAAGGCATCAAGAAGAAAGCTAATTCACAAAGCAGAAACACCGAAATTGAAAGGCTTCTACCAGTGGCTTGCAGCACAAGGCTGAAGGTAAGTTCCCATGTGAAACATTCAGCCCTGTGAGACCTCATTCCACTTAGTCACTACTGACCACCCTAAAGAAGCCTGGACATTTAGGCTCTGGAAAGGCTATCCACACGCTAAGTGAGGAGGAGCACTGGGGAACCGGAAGGGCTGGTGGGAAGTATGCTACAAAGAAAGCAAGGAGAAAAGGGAAGGTCAAGGCACTGAGTGAAGTCCCTGCTCTACTTCCCCATGGCTCCTAGAAGACAGGCTGTCAGGTTTTTGTGCCACCTCACCTTCCACATGGATGACCAGAAGCCTTCTTTCCAGGAAACTGGAAATGACACAGACCTCTAGTATAGAGTCTGGGAAATTTATAAAGAAAAGAGATGCTTATTTAGCTTATAGTCTCAGAGATTCAAAAGCATGGTGCCAGCACCTGCTCAGCTTTGGTGAAAGCTTCGTGGTAGATGACATCACAATGGTAACAGTGTGCGTAGAAGAGATCACAGGGCAAGACAGGAAGTCAGAGACCAGGGAGGGGCAAAGCACTTTCTTTTCTTTCTCTTCTTCCTTCTTTCCCCTACCTCCTTCCCTTCTTTCTTGTCTTTTTGTCTTTCTTTCTCCCTTTCTTCCTTTCCTTCACCCATGGTAGTACTGGGTATTAAACCCAGGGTCTCTGTACCAAGCAAGTGATATCCCCAGCCTTTTACTTTTATTTTGAGAATAGGGTCTTTCTTAGTTATTTTTTTGTTGCTGGAACAAAATGCCCAGCATGTAAGAATGAAAGAGGCTGTGCTCGCTTGGCAGCACATATACTAAAACTGAAGGAGGAAAGGTTTGTTTTTGCTCTGTTTCTAGAGGTTTTGATCCATAGTCAGTGGGCTCCAAGGCAGGGTGGCAGCAGAGAGGGCACGGCCAATGTGATGGAACGCTCCCTGGCATGGAAATAGACAGAGCAAACAAGGGGAGAGCTAGCCCCTTCCGGCCCACACCCCCAGGGGCTACCTCCAGCCAGTTCATCTTCCAACATCACAATTAACTATGAACTCAATGGTAGACCAACCCACTGCAGAGTGTTACGCCCCAGTGACTCAAATGCTTCCCCAAAGGCCCAGCTATGAGCTCATGAGACATCTAGATAGAAACCACAGCAAGGTTTCACTAAGTCTCCAAGTCACGCTGGCTAGGCTTGGACTTCAGCCTCCCAGGGTGCCGTGATTCCTGGTGTGTGCCACTGTGCCCAGCTTTGGGGAACAAATTCACTCCCAGTAGATGTGACCTGTCTCACAACACAACTTGATTGCATTTGCGAAGGTGGAGCCCTTCATGACCTCTCTGTCATGCACTAAGGCCCACATGGTCAAGCCTCTACTGCCAAGGGCAAAACTTCTTCCACATGAAACTTTGGGTGACAAACTAAAGCCAAAACACACTTGGCCATTTGTGCAATGCTCTTATTACCAGGATCTTCTCATTCTGAGCCAGGACTAGTCATAAAGCAATTCTCGCACACCAGTATTCTTCAGGTAGGTAGCCTTTAGGAAGAAACATTCCCTTGACAGCATTTGCAAATCACGTTTTTGCTTTTCTCCTCTGGAACAATTTACACCACAGAAACTCTTCCATATGTCAAAGCTGGTCTCATCACTTTGCTTGGAGGAGGGAAACAGCAAAGGAGACCATATCACAGAGCCAGTTTAAACCGGGGCATGTATAAATATTATAGCGGCATCTTCAAGAACATTCTGTTCCTGCAGGCTTCACCTCATTTCAAAAGGGTAGGTGATTTTGTGTTAAGTATACGGATTGACATGAAAAGTGGAGCAATGCAACTGAAATGTAGCCTAATATCCTGGCTTTTGATAAAAGTAACTCTTTAACTGTTGTTGTACATTATACTCTACATTAGCTAACTGATTCCCATAACAGCACTATGAGAATGCAGGCAGAAGGACCACCTGACTGTATAAACTTCCACTATCTGCAGACAGCTGTGAACATTATCTGTCTACGTCGCTTGACTAGGTCATTATGGGACACATATCAAACTATGTTGACAGGAGATGAGATCATGCCATGAAATGACAATGTCTCTTCCCTTTCCCTCAGAGTCCTATCTTTCCACGAACTGCAAGTACATATAGCCAGTCTCCACTCACAAGCAGGATGGGACCCAGCACCACTGGCATACTCCACTCCTCTCCTTTGGACTTACATGAGCAAGTCAGGATTCTACAAAGGACAAGGTCTAGGCTCACAAGGGACAAGGAGTTTTTAACCTCCTGTCTTCACTGGAAACGTCCAGATTTCTGTGTCCACCTAGGCTTAAATACTAAACTAATCATGACGTGTTATGTCCTTATTGGGAGACAAGTAGAAAGGAAATGGGTGCATCTAAGTAAGGTCTGAAAACAAATTATTTGGGATAGCACATCCTCTAAAATGTCTGCACAAATCTACACACAGAGGGGTTTTAAGCACTCCTAAGAGGTGTTTTTCCAAGGCAGTTCATGTCACAAACCTCAGAAGGCAATATCCAATAAGGACTGTAGTAGGACAGAAATTTTTACCTCTATCTAATCTACCTCGAAGGCCCACGAAGCCTCTTTTTCCCCCTCCTTACTTGTTTCAAGACCATGCTCCTTGGTCTGAGATGCTAGCCCCCTCCATCCTGTATGCCTCCAAGTCTCAAGTTCTTGCTCAGTGAGAGTGCCAGGATTCCCATAGCTGCTACACCTTCGGGGATCTATGCCATGTATGCATGCATGCAAATAGTCACACCTCCAGTGCTACCACCTGGCTGGGACTATAGTCACCTGACAGCATCCCTGCACTATCTCACTTATCTGGCCATGGGTGAAAGAAGCTGTAGCACTATGTACCCAACACTTGTTTCACCCCCTCGTCTCTATTCCCATCCTTGCTTGCACAAAGCCATTATTGTGGACATCTCCACTGGTGCCACCGCCACCTCGTCCCAGCTGGCCCAAGAGCTTCCACATCTAGCGCGATATAGGACAGTTTATTAGCACAGTTGCACAGTGGACTTCGCTCTCACCAGTGGTTCCTGACACTGCCTGCACCGGAATCACTTGGCAAGCTTGGAAACGGGCTCATTCTTCAGGGATGACAACTTCACAGGGCTGGGGCCTGGCACTGGCTGTGCGCTCCCGAGTGACACTGACAGATGCCCAGGATTGAGAACAATAGTCCTGTTCCCTCCATATCTCTCCCCATATCTGAGGAATGGGTATCGCTTAGCGATTTAATAGGCCGCATCAGACCCATTCATGGACACTTTCCCAGTCTAGCACGTGACACCTTAACACTCCTATGGTTCTAAGAACTGGCCCTGGGCTCCGCATCTGAATGCCCAGGGGATGGACAGTGGATACTGCCTTTGGCACTAGTTCCAGAACTCTCAGGAACAACTGAAACTCTATTCTTATAGTTTGGGCCAACAGGAGGCAGTAAGTGGTCCACAGGTTTACCATCAGGTGATGATTGTCGCTGCTCCATCAGCATGTGGAGTGCCCAATGTGTATCTTCCCGTCACATGTAAAAGTCCTCTCCTACCCAATCTTGGTGAAGAGAAGTCATATGGGGTCGTATAAACAGATGCAAACTTGCTGTACCTCTGTGCCTCTGCCTGGCTCTCAGTGTCTATTCTGATCACCTGTAATAAGCCCTTTCCTGGGTCAAGATGGGAGGAGGAACAGGAGACTATGAATCCAAGCCCTAACAGCAGGCGCACCAATTAGCTAGACTTGACCCTTGGGCACAACTTCATGCTGAAGGGCACACAGTCCGTGCTGTGCCTATTTGAATTCCAGATCCAGCATTTCTAGACTGTGCAAACTAAAGGTAGTTAGGATTACCAAATTCATAGAGTTCTTCTGAGGATTAAATGAAGTAATGCATGTAAAGCTACTTAGCACAATGTCATGGTAAGTAATTAATGCTTCCTGATAATCCACATAAAAGTTTTCACTTTGCATAACTTTAAAAATCATTTAAAGGATTAAGAAGCGGAGAGGAACATGGGAAGACATATTCATTATGACATTCACCGTTAATTTGGAGGTGGAATAAGGAGTCTATGAAGAAGTAAATTGAGGAAGACAAATGATTTTCCTCATGCAATACCTCTGTCTTGTGAGTAGTGAGGGAAGCTTTCTCTTAAATTCAATAGAAGTCAACTCTTCTCATTTCCTCCTTGTAAAAAATGAGAGCCAAGAAGGAGAGGAAGTTTCTGAACCAGACAATTCCCAAGGGACACGAGCCAAGAGAAAGGTTCTACAGAACCACAGGAGACCTCCAGGAGCTGAGGCTGCTGGGCCCCTGACCCCTGGAGATGGATCACATTTCAGCCGCCCACTTCTCAGGGGCCATGGTAGCCAAGGCTGCAAAAAGAAGTTGACTTTGGGCCAGAGGGTTAGCTCAGTGGTTCCAGCGCCTGCTTCGCAAGTGCAAGGTCCTGAGTTCAATCCCCGGTGACCACATACAATGCTGGGCGTGGAGACTCACGCCCACCAGCCATCAATACCACATACCACAGTGCCGGGCGTGGTGGCTCATGCCTGTCATCCCAGCACTCGGGAGGCAGAGACAGGAGGATTGCTGAGTTCGATGCTTGCCTCTGGGCTACATAGTGAGCTCAGAGCCAGGCTGAACTACAAAGTGAGACCCTGTCTCAAAAGAAAAAAAAAACAAGAAGTTGACTTTGCCCATTGAATGGCAGAATGTCGGCTCTGTAAGGGCAGTTTCTTGAGTGTTGACTGTGCATGTCCTTAACTTGGCTTGTAGCTGAACACCACACAGGGAAGAGAAATGTTCCCTCGCCTTTAGTAAATAAAAAGAAAAAAAATCAATAAAATAATTTCCAATCTGTTCCTTACAACTCGATGCCCCACTGATCAGAGTAAGTTGGGAACAAATGCATTAGCCCTGAGAGAAAACAGCTTTTAGAAATAAGATTTGATCTAGCTGGCTGAGCAGTCATTATGCTTGAAGTTCTCTGTGCCATATTTGCCAGTCAATAGAGCACACAGGGATGTAGACCACAGGGACGAGCCTCTCTTCTAACACCACCCTTCAGACTGCACCTATTAATTGCTACCAAGATCATCAAACCATCCACTGACTTCAGGGAAAAGCTTAATTCTCACCAAAATGAAACAACAACTTGTTTATAGCAAAATAATAGGGTTGCCCTTGAGACCAGCTCTTGTTGGAGCTTTTCAAACTGGAAATACTACCTTGTCCTAAAGATTTTACTCAAGTTTAGTGCCTGCCAATCTCGCCTTTGCCCAGACCCCTCAGTTCCCGAGCCAGCCCTGACCACGGGGAATGAGACACACCACTCCTGGTGCACAGGGCCTGGCCCGGTTGGGGTGGCCCGCATGTAGAGGGATGCCTGGCCCTCTGATGTCCATTCCAGAATTACTCCGTGGCCCACCCAACTATGAGAACGCTATTTCCTAAAGACCTGCGCTTCTATTCACAGGAGAGAGATTCTATGGAGATGTGGACAGTTCCCCTTCTCAGGGTCTGTGCTCCGAAGAGTGTCTCAGGCCTGGCTTCTCCCTTTCCACACTTGCCCTTCTCCAGCCCTGAGAGTGCCTCCACTCCAGCCCCCTGCAATGATGACAGAAGTCTGGGTTTTGTGGAACTGGTCTTGGTTTCTGAGGGCACCTGTGTAATGCGCACAGCGAGCACCCAGCCCAAGCCCACATCCTCATTTCCAGGTCAGGCACTCAGCTGCCCTGCGGGGAGTATGGGCTGCTAAGCCCCTCCTTTGAAGAACTGCCCCTTGTCCACACTCCATTCGCTGGGCTGCTCACAGTAAGGATTGGCCCATAAGGAGCACAAGGTGTCAGCTCCATTGCTCTAAGGTGGGTCCACCCGTGAGATGCCATTTCCACTCCAGAGCATTCCGTGAGGACTTGCTGAAACCGAGCTCCAGCTCAGATGATGTCTTCGAACCCTCTGCTTCTCCTTTCCTTTAGGTGGGGGAGGGGAGCTTTCTTAATAAATCCCTTGCAGAAGCATCTCCAAGGCCTTTTTCAGGCTCTCCTTTGAAGGTGCTGCGTGGAAAACATACTGAGCAGGTGCAGAGCGAAGGCAGAGGAGATTAGGAGGCTGCTGCAACCACCCTGTTAGGAAATGCTGGTTATTTTCTGTTCTAGTCTGAAATTCTATAGCTGTCTGAGTAGGATGCAGTAGGTTGTCACAACAAGCTCATTAACTCGGCTCCATATGTTAGAACTGACACGGGTCAAACTGGTGCACTGAGCTGTTTACTCCATTGAAGCTGGTAGCCAAGGAAATAACAGAGCAAAAGCTCAAGTATTTGATTTACTGGGCAACCAGATCAGAAAAATGGAACATCTCCCACTTCTCCAGCAGGATCTAAAAGAAAATTCCACAGGGGATCCAAAGACAGGTCTCTTGAGTGAGTCTGGTGTTGAGGACACATTGATAAGCCACGGAGCACCTCCAATCCTCCGCCATCTTCCTGCGGCCTCCCGCAATTTCCCCTGGTGTTTGAAGAATGAAACTTCAACCTCAATGGAAGGGAAACCTACTTCAGGTCAGAGACATCAAGATGTATCTGAAGCCATATGAGCCTCGGGCTTCTCTATCACCACAATCCACAGGGAATTTATGCATTTCCTTTGACAAAGCCAAGTACACCAATGTCTCTCAAACAGATCTGTAGAGATAAGCTCAAGAACTTAAAGTTTTAGCTATAAAATTATCTTCAATTTTTATGATAACCTTTAAATATTAATCTAAGTGTATTTTGCATTTCACAGCTATCCACTGAGAAAAGAACACAGCCAGGAGACTTCAATGTTAGTGTTAAAATTGGGAGTTCACAATATTGGTACAAGGGACTAACTGCTCAGAACTTCAAGGACTAACTTTTAATGAAGAGCCTAACGCGCTGTAATTACACAGATGTGTTCCCACGAACCTGGGAATGTCCAAAGTTGAGAAATAGTGAACAATATCTACCAATTCCAGCTGCCAACATGATAGAAAGTGAGATGCCATCTTGGTTGCCCTGCTGCCCATCACTGAACAAGGAACTCAATCTAGTACACGAAACCAGGCCTTCACGACACACCCAGACACACTCTGAAGTGTGCTCTCCTACCCGCCCTGGTGGTTCCCAAGCCAATCGAGTTGACATAGTCAAGCACTACAACTCACTTGACAGCCAACAACAGAGTAATTATATATCAAACTACAGAGGTAGTACTGCAAGGAGTTGATGTGCAGATTATTGAAAAGGGCCAGATTACAAGTGAGTATTTGATCACCCCATATCTCTGTGCACTCTTAAATGCCACAGCTAGAAAAAAAAAGAAAGGAATTCATTGTTATAAAAACCAGAAGACCTTATGGGTGAGGCAGGGCGGTTGAAGGCAGTTGCGGGGACATGGACACCCCCTGAGATGAAAGCTAATGGACCGCTTAACCTGAACAACCAGCGACATGGGTGTTTATTTTCAAACTATTCAGTGTGTCGTACACTTATGTCGAAGCGCCGACTACCAAAGTCAGTGAACCACTATGCTCCCCGGGAAATATAGATCAATGGGATGACTGTTGTGTAAGGAAGCATGCTGGTAGGCCAGGCGTGGTGGTGCACACCTGTAATCCATACACTCGGGACACAGGAGATTGGAAGTTCAAGGTCAGCCTGGGGTATACAGCAAGATGTTGTCACAAAAAAGGAAGAAGGAAAGGGGGGTAAGGAGCAGCAGAGGGAGGAAAGAAAAGAAAGTACAGGCCCATAATCCAAATCCCTAATTTGTGAGCAATTAGCTAAGTAACTTCAGTAAATCGCATTTACTCAATTACTCAAATTACTTTTCCAAGCCTCAGTTTTCCTATAGGGAAAGTGGGAATGTCCTTAACTTCACAAGATATTGTGATTCTGAAATAAGATAACACAATGAGAAAGCACTTCACTGCTTTGTAGAGTTGAAAATATTATAAAAATGTAAATTCAAATATTATTTGGGATTTTTATTTTAACTTAGGACAGTTTATCTAATGAAATGAAGTTCTAGGGTCCAAGTAACCCTGAGATTATTTCTGTGTCCCTAGGCACAGAATCTTCCACCTTCTCATGAGTCCTGGAACTGCCTCCTCTCAGCCTCTACTCTCTGACACCCACCCTGGGCTCCACTAAACCGTGACCTTGCCCTTGCCCTGATGTATGCCAAATACTGTCTTAACCCTTTGCTTTTCCATACATTTTTTCTGCTGCCTTCACTCCTCTGGCCCACCCCCTCTAGCTTAGCACATGTTCCCTCAGGCAGTAAATGTTTATTGAGCATCTACTATGCACTAAGCACTATTTTACTCCAACTATCACACTAATTTGTTCGCTCTGGGTCAGGGCCAACTCAAGAGTACCACCTGCTCTAGGATAACTCCCCAAAAGTCTCCTCCTTGTCCACCCACCATCACCCCCCCCCAAGCTACTGAATGTTTCTCTTGGCCCAGCAGTGTCCAACGCTCTTGTCCACTCCTGCAGATACGGTGTTCTTCAACATGGACCAGGTCTTTCAATCTCATGTGCAGAGAAGCACTGAGCCATATCACTAACACGTCTTGACTGCTTAATATGTGGCTGTTCTGTTCCAGGCACTTTTTACATGTTAACATGTTGAATGCTCACAACACGCCACATGAGGTGGCCATTTCTATTGAGCTCGTCCCTGATGACAAGAGACTAACCACAGGATGGTTAAGGAACTTATACAGCCCCGAGCTGGGTGACAAGTCCAGGCTTCTCCCCGTTGCTACCTCACTCCACAGCCTCAGAGTTAAAAGACACCATAGACTCCTGAGAGGAGAAGCAATGAGAAAACTGTTCACTTTGGCAAATTACAGGGTAAGAAGACTCAGAGTCTCAGTGAGCCTGAGAGAAGAAAGAATACTTCCCTATCTAGCTTTCTGCATCTATTCTTATCTCCTTTGTTTCACCCCTCCCTTATCCCAAACCACCTAGGGACTGTCCGATCGGTGGCAACATGCTTTAACTAATGGCATTGTTCAAGCTGGCCCGCGTTCCTTCAAGCCCCAAAAGACAACTTCACGGATGAAGTGGGGAGCTAGAGATTTGCGGATTCCAGCCTCCATCCTGTCAGTCCAAAGTTGGTCCTCACGGTGTGGAGTCATTCCAGGAGCCACTGCGAATACCTGCTTTCAGGGCTGAATCAAGCCCCAGAGCTCACCTGCTCCACAGCAGCGATGGAAGCTGGAAGGGACAGCTCTTCGCAGAGCTACGGGGGCGTAGGCAGGGTGTCGGTCAGCCTCAGGCACCTTGCGTGGGATCCCGGTGTCATAAACACAGCCTCACCGCTTCGTTATTCAGAACTTTGTGTAGAACTTCTGGCCAAGCGTGGTACACTAACATGTTCATTTATCCCTGCTTCCTTCCAGCACCATAGCAAAAGAACTTTTCTGAGTGCAAATCTATATAAGTACAAAGAGAAAGGAGTGCATGACAGCAGACAAGGGGGCTCCATCAGCAAGACTACGGACCATGGTAGTGACAGCCTGATGGAGTAGGACAGAGAAAGCTGGTCACCAGTGGTTACCAGGTGCTGCGGTCTCTTTCCACAGCAGATACCTGGTTCCTTTCCTCTTGAACAAAGAATTAAACAAAACAAGTGAAAAAGGCTGCAGAGTTTCACATTCATTTCAAAAGTGAAGGGTTAGGGAGGAACTGGCTCTGCAGAGAGGGCTTGGATCAAAAGAAAAAGGCGGGGGAGAACACTCTGGGGGCACAGGGAGGTCTAACGCCAGGAGAAAGCCGGACGTTTCCATGGTGTAGTTCCCTTTTATTCCTCCCGCACATCGCAGGAACCCACAAGAACTCCTGCATATGGAACCTGGAAAGGGGGTTCTGTGTGGACTGTGGGATCCTGCCACACCTCCCATCCCAGGCAGTCTAAGCCATGTCCTGTTTTACAACTGGAAAAGGGAAGTCATCAAGAAGCAAAATAATTTGGGCCAGAGGGTTAGCTCAGTGGTTCTGGCGCCTGCCTCGCAAGCGCAAGGTCCTGAGTTCCATCCCGGTAACCACATACAATGCTGGGTGTGGAGACTCACGCCCACCAGCAATCAATACCACATACCACAGTGCCGGGCATGGTGGCTCACGCCTGTCATCCCAGCACTTGGGAGGCAGAGGCAGGAGGATTGCTGAGTTCCAGGCTTGCCTGGGCTCCATAGTGAGCTCAGAGCCAGCCTGAACTACAAAGCAAGACCCTGTCTCAAAAAAAAAAAAAAAAAAGAAGCAAAATAATCTGTACCTCAGAACCACAGGGAAGCTAAGAATCTGGAGGAACAAGATAACTCCAATAGCTGGGCTGAGGCGTGGGGGTGAAAAGCAAGAGAAAAACAGTAACGTGACCAAGCGACCACGCTTCTCTTCTTTGGGGAAGGTGGGGATTTTGTCATGGTGCAGTAAAATCAAAATGGATCTGTCAACATAAAGGGAAATTCTGCACATGGAACCCTGTACAGAGATTTTGCATGTCTTTCTTTACATGTACTCCTAACATTTGATGTTTTGACGTTACTATAATTTGTACACTTTTAAAATTCAAATTTTCTGTCTGTGGTTGTTGACTTTGACTATGGATCTTGTGGTAACCTTACCAAATTTATCTGATAATTCCAATCTTTTATCTGTGAATTCTTTCAAACCCTCTGTATATACAATAACACCATTTACAAATACTGAGTTTCATTTTTTTCTTTTCCATTTATTTTGCCCTTTTTTCTTCTTGAGTTGGTTCCCTGGCTAAAATTTCCAGCAAGATATAAAAGAGAAATAGTATTGGCGAGCATCATTCCTTCCTTCTTAAACTTACCAAGAAAACATCCATGGTGGGTGCGGAAAGCATGCCTGTAATCTTAGCTACTCAGGTGGTTGAGGTAGGAGGATTACAAATTCAAGCCTCCAGGACTTGGTGACTTAGTGAGATCTTTTCTTAAAGTTAAAAAAAGAGCGGGATGTGGCTCAGGGTCAGGGTGCTGGGTTCAATCCCCAGGACCACAGATGGAGGAAGACAGGGTCAGAGGAGGAAGAGAAGCAGGCAAAGAGGAGAAAGAAATAGAATTCCAAACTTTTGCCATTAATTATTTTTATGGTAGATTTATTTTTTTTCAAATTACCTTATCAGAATAAGAAAGATTCCTCTTATCCCAAAATAGTTAAGAAAGCTCAAAGCAGCTAAGAAACATATGAAGAAATGTTCAACATCACTGGTCATTCAAGAGATGCAAATGAAAACAACACTGAGATTTCATCTCACTCCACAAAGAATGGCCGCTTTTACAAAATCAACAAACAATAAATGCTGGCATGGCTGTGGGGAAAAAGAAACCCTTCTCCACTGTTGGTGGGATTGCAGACTTGTGCAACCATTGTGGAGATATGTGTGGAGATTTCTCAGAAAACTAGGACTAGGGCTCCCATTTGACCCTGCTATCCCCCTGCTAGGAATATACCCAAAAGAATTTAGAAAATCACAGTGGAAAGACAGATGTACACCCTTGTTCATAGCAGCTCAGTTCATGATAGCTCAAGCTTGGAAACAACCCAAATGCCCATCAACTGGAGACTGGATAAAGATGTGGTTTTTTTATAAATGGAGTACTATTCTGCCATAAAGAATGACAAGATTGATTCATTTATGTGCAAATGGATGCACCTGGAGGACACGCTAAGGAGTGAAATCAATAGAGCACAGATAGGCATATACCGGATCTTCTCGTTGATATGAGCACCAGTAGATGCAAATGAGCTCTAGTAGTATGACAGTCTTGTCAGAATGGGAAATTTCCAAAGGAAATTTGGTGTGGGGATGTAATGAGGGGAAGGAATAAATATGATTCTGAAAGAAAATAAAAGAACATGTACATAGGGGGTGGGGAGGTGTGGGTGGGGATATGGGTAAAAATGAGAATTGACTGTGTCATATATTGGTACAAATTCCCCAATGTTATGTGTGAGTGTGAGATGTATGCAAATAGTACCAATAAAGAATGCAATTAAAAAAAAAGAAAGCTCTCAAAAATCATGACTAGGAGTTGAATCTTATTAAATGTTTTACTTCATCTATCAAATTGATATGATTTTCTTCCAATATTATGTTAATTTGGTAAATTGCATTGGACAATTTTTTAATGTGAAATTCCCCTTGATTTCCTATATAAATCCAGCTTGGTCATGATCTATTATATTTTCTTTATACGTTAGATCAGTTTGCTAAAATATTGTTGAGATTATATATTATCTAAGGAAAAGATTTATGTACATTTTTTCTTTCCTGAATAGTCCTTAATAAATTTGGATGAATCACTCAACATTCTGAGTTTCTGTTTCATTTTCTATAAAATGGAGACAATTTATAATAATGTGTAAGATGTTTTGAGAATTATATGAGAACCGATAGGTGAAATCACTTAACACATTTCTTAGCACAGAGTAGGTACTCAATAGATACTGAAACTCTAAAGAGAGCATCTTTAACAGTTAAAGCTTCAAAATAAAATGTATACAAAATACAAGAATAAACTCATGAAGTAATAAAGGGTTATTTCTAAAATTAAGAAGGATCTGACACACAGTGATCTAATTCATGGGATCCTGGCTATGTTCAGCTGTTAGCATCTCAAACCCAGTTAAGGCAAACAGCCAATCAGGGGAAAGGGCTAAGACCCTCCCCAAACATACCCACTCCCACTGCTCATCCATAATTTCTATTTCTACCATCTCTGTAAAACACTGCTAAGAAGCAGCCTGAACTGGAGGTGTTTCATTAGTTCTATGACTCGCATAAATACCTGATCTTTCTCAGTTGCAATTTCCTCATCTGTCAAAAAAGCAACCAAAATCCCCACCCTGCTGAGGTCTTACTGTTATAAGAATAAAATAGAGGGGCCGGAGGGTTAGCTCAGTGGTTCCAGCGCCTGCCTCGCAAGCGCAAGGTCCTGAGTTCGATCCCCAGTAACCACATACAATGTGGGTGTGGAGACTCACGCCCACCAGCAATCAATACCACATACCACAGTGCCAGGCGTGGTGGCTCATGCCTGTAATCTCAGCACTCGGGAGGCAGAGACAGGAAGATTGCTGAGTTCCAGGCTTGCCTGGACTACATAGTGAGCTCAGAGCCAGCCTGAACTACAAAGCGAGACCCTGTCTCAAAAAAAAAAAAAAGAATAAAATAGAAAGATGTTTAGAAAGGTAAACCTACCGCATGCAAATATAAGCCACCTAGTATCGGCACATTGTTATTATCAGCAACATGCTAGGTGCTTTCTGTTGGTGACACCAGTTAATATTTAAATGAGCCAGTGAGGTAGAAAGAGATCAGAGGCACAGAACAGTTACCAAATCACCCAAGGTCCCACAGCAGGAGAGGAGCACAGCAGGAGCTGAATCCTTTACAGCAGGTGCTCTCAGCCTCTGGGTTATACAGAACTAGAAAAATGCTGCTCTTCCACCCAAAACAAAATCTTTCCTATTTTATGTTGTGATAAGATTGATAGCAGGGTATTAAGACTCAACATCATTTAACACAAGAACATCTATTAAAGGGAAGGAAAAAAGCTTTCACTGTATGACTATCCTTTTTCCCCACTGAGAATCATTTCTTTTCTCTTTCATTAAAAAAAAAAAAGCACTGTCACAGGAAATGTTTCATCCCATAAAGCTCCAGCTAATCAAAAGTTTCCTTGGCCAACTGCCCTAGCTGTGCAACTGGAAGACATTAAGACTTTAGGGAACTCACAGTTCTCCTGTTAATCTAATATCAAATTGTTCTAACATTTCATTGACTCAGAGATCGCTCTCCAACCTATAGTAGCTTCCGCCTCTGGATGTTCTTTGTTAGGTCTCTCTTGTCTCATTGCAGAATCTGCAAATAGCCACAGGCCTGCGCAGACACATCATCTCTCGGCACACACGAGGCCAGCAACTCTGTGCAAGGTCTCAGTTCAGAGACAGAAGCTGAAATAGGAAGACTCCCGGCTCCACAGTAAGGCTGAGACCCTCAGGCTCACTAGGCCTCAGTGTCTGCATCGGTTAAACGGGATCCATCTGTTCTATGCCCCCACCCCTGTGGGCTGAGGTACAGGCGGATAAGATAACACTTGGGAAATCACTGTGAAAAATGCAAGGCCCTTTTCTCAGTAAGACATGACTTAGTTATGGGATGTGAGAACAGGACTGTCTGTAGAGTCTGTGTCTTTCATGCAGGAATCTAAGAACGTGTATTTTTCCTCCCGCATTTTCTTGTTTCCTATCTCTTGGGCTCTCTTTTGCTCACCTAAAACCGTTTTGTGACTTTTTGATTACAAAACCAACAAGCTGTCCTCCTCCTCCTCCTGCTGAGATGCTTTCACGGTGGAAGCAGGAAAACCAGATCTCCCCACATCTTGGGCGTATCTTTCTCTGCTGTGGACTTTCCCCCGGGGCTTGACCCCACCTCTCCTTTCTCCATCAGCGGACTTGTCTGGGGCTGAGGCCAGAGAAAATGGGGCAACTGTTTTCTGTACCTGGTCTTCCCGACCTTCAGCCGTGCCTCCTCATGGAGTTTCAGATCTCTACTTCCATCTTCCCTTAATTATTTAGGGGACATTTATTAGAGGTCTCCTGTGTCCCCAGCCCTGTACTGGGTATATGCATGCAAAGTCTAACAAAATGCAAATTGCTCAAGCAACATAGAGTCCAGTGGGAAGGACAGACTACCAACCCCAGAGACAGAATGACACAATTGGAGATGATGGATCCTTAACGCCATGATGGAGGGAACACCTTGGATAAACAGTTAACCCAGTAGTCTGGGGTTGTGGCCATGAAAGTCTTTGCAGAGGAGCCACCTGGATTGACTCTTCAAGAACAAGTAAGTCAGGCAGATGAAGGAAGAAAGAAAATATCCCAAGTAAGATGAGCAGCCAGTGCAAAGGCCCAGAGGCAGAGTGAGCATGGCTAACAGCAAAAGTTACGAGTGATGGTTAAGTGTAGGTTGCACTGAGAATGTTCTGGAAAATAAGACACAGAGATTTAGGCAGAAATAAGTGAAATCATAAGCCTAGCATGCTGGTATATGTCTGTGGTCCAGGCTACTCAGGAAGCTGGGGTAGGAGGGTTGGAGGTTCACAGCCAGCTTCAGCAGTTTGGTGAGACTCTGACTCAAAGTAAAATGCAAAGGACAAAGGAAGTAGCCCCAGGATTGAAGCCCCTGGGCTAAATCACCAGGACAAAAAGACAAAGGAAAAGAAGGAGGGAGGGAAGGAAGGGAAATCACAAAGGAGTCATTTTCTAAACTGGAAGGCCACGGAGAACCACTGAGGAGGGCAGTGCTCGTCAGACTTGTGTTTAAGGTCCCAGTGGTGTGAGGGGGGCAAAACGAAGGCATTCTGACTGGAAACCCATTAAGAAAGGTGAGATGGGGCCAGAGATTTAGCTCAGTGGTTCTGGCACCTGCTTTGCAAATACAAGGTCCGGAGTTCGATCCCTGGCAACCACCTACAACAATACTGGGTGTGGTGAATCATGCCCACCAGCCATCAGTACCACATACCACAAATGCCAGACTTGGTGGCTCAAATCTGCAATCCCAGCACTCGGGAAGCAGAGACAGGAGGATTGCTGAGTTCGAGGCTTGCCTGGGCTCCATAGTGAGCTCAGAGCCAGCCTGAACTACAAAGCGAGACCCTGTCTCAAAAAAAAAAAAAAAAAAAAAGAGGCAAGATGTGAAGAAAACCTCTGCCAGATCAGCACTCACAGGAATAGAGGGGAGTTACAGAGAGAGAGAGAAGAAAGGAGCTGCAGGACTTCTGCCGACCTGCACGGTCAGAGTCAACAGAAGTGGGAAAGGGACGGAGAAAGGTCCCCAGCTTTCCG
Source organism: Thryonomys swinderianus (assembly GCA_004025085.1). Taxonomy (NCBI): domain Eukaryota; kingdom Metazoa; phylum Chordata; class Mammalia; order Rodentia; family Thryonomyidae; genus Thryonomys; species Thryonomys swinderianus. The sequence continues at coordinate 55,536 of PVIC010003344.1, forward strand.
GCTTTGACACTGGGCTGAATGGAGCTGCTGTCATACAGGAAGCCAGGAGAGGCCTCGCACGCGTCAGCAGTGCTCACATGAGAAAAGTTAAAGACGAGAGAGTAGATGTGCCCCCGAAGTTTCACTTTCATGGAGCTCCAGAAAAAGGTAACACAACATAGTGACAGAAAACAGACCTGCTTGGGTCAGGATCGGGACTAAAGCTCAGGCAGAGGACCAAATGCAAAGGAGCAAGAGAAAAGGTTAAAGCAAAGAAACATGAAACCAAAGCTAAACCACGGAGAAAAAAATCTCAGACTGAGAGAGATGGAGCACATCTTTTGAAGGTGGGTGGGTTAGTCAGGGCTCCACAGCAGAACAAAACCAATACAGGATATATGTTATTTTCAGAGGGGATCTATTAGATTGTCTGACACGATCAGAGCCAGGCGGTCCCATGACAGCCATCTTTAAACTGGAAAGTTAGAAATCGGAGCTGCTCAAGAAGCTGGAAGTCTCAAAATAAGAGCAACCAAAGATACAGCAACCATGAGGCTGAAGGTCCGGAAGGCCCCAGGGAGGGTCACTGGCCAAGTCTGATGTCCGTGGACTATAGCATCGATCGAGAACGGGAGAGCACAGCTGGGTGAGCTTTTCCCCCGGGCTCTTCACTCCATCAGAGCCTCTCGTCTGCTGGACGGTGCCTCCCACATTCAGTGGAAGCCAAGGATGAGTGTCCGTTGGTTTCGTCAAGCTAGAGGAAGCTGGTGGGTTAAAGCAGAGATGTCTCGCCCGTATTGTGCTACTTCAACAGCCAGGTTGGGTCCCTGACCCTTTTTTAATTTGTATCTTGACACAGGGTCTCATAAGCCGCTCTGCTGGGCTCACACTGTGATCCTGCTGCTTCTTCGGCCTCCCTGCGCGCTGGAATTACAGGCGTGAACCACTATGCCTGGCTATAACATTTTAACCAATAGAAATCACCTGGCGAAGCAGGCGGTAGGAGAATCACCGTGACCGATCCAGAATTTCCTGACCTCCGAAAACATACTCATTTTCAGCCCTGAAATCCAATTTATAAATATTTTGGCTATTTCTGCTGACATGTTTGTCGGGTGAACAATAAACTAAAACTGTGGGAGCAGCCTGCTCTGAAAAGCAAAGACATCGATGGACGATGGGTGATGCTCCAAGTGTTGCTGCCAGGAATTTTTAAGACATAGAAGACGCGTCCAGGGAGCCTGGGAGTCCTGCCGGGCTCACTGAAGGGAGCAGCAAGCCTGCCTCAGAGAGGAAAGTGACGAAGGGGGAAATAATGCCCCATTCTAAGGCCTAGAGAGACACCCAGTGGTCACAGAAATCACTTCCGGCTGTCGGCAAAATCCATTTTGCCCAGGCACACACAAGATCACCACAGAGCGGGCTGACTTCCTGACACCTGCCCAGGCAGGGATGCTGTGCAGCTTCCTGGGCCCAGAGGACCAGCCACACTGAGGGGCCATCCCGGTGGCCGCGGGAGAACCGGCTGCACCTTGGCACAGAGTAACCGGTTGCTCTTTCCCACAGAGCCACCTGTCCATGGGATACTAGTGACCCTTCACATTTGCTGCCTCTCATGATCTTCACTAGGATTTTATGAGGCAGGCAGGGCGCCATCTCCGCCCCTGCGCACGGGAAGCAGACCGAGACACAGACAGCGAGGGGCTCATCTACAAACCCAGGGCTCCAGTCTAGGTTGAACGCACGCCCTGTCCTGGCCCATCTCCAGGACTTAGCTGGGGTCGGCATCTAGAGGCCTATGTGTCTAGGACTCTGGACATGGAGCAAAACTCATTTTCAGCGAACAAGTGTTTCTTGATCACCTGCTGTGACCCTCGCACTGTACGCACCCAGGACAGCAGAGTCCTGCCTGGTGAAGCCCGTGATCTATCCAGGGAGCGGGCACGTGAGCCAGACGTGAGGGGAGGAACCATGATGGGCAGGCTGGGGGCAGTAGGAGCACAGCTTTCCAGAGGGACGTCTGGGGCAGGGCAGCGCCACGTCTCTCCACACCCGGCATCCGGCTTCAGCCGCAGGAAGCACAGGGGCCTCTCGTCTGCTGCCAGGGGTATGAGAAGCGTTCCTACAAACTCCACTTTCCAAAAGAATGCCAATGCTCACTTTGGTAAAGCTAGGAAACAGCCACACCTAAAGCCTGGGCAGCAGGGAGGAGGCTCTGCCATGTGGGCCGCGTCATGAGCAGGGAGGAGCAGAGAGCATCTCTGCGGCCCTGGGCAGTGCCCGGTTCATGCCCCTCCCAAAGGAGGCACACCTGTGCGCTCGCTCGTGTAGAGCCAGGGAAGCAGGACACTGGCCCAGGGAGGAATCTGTACTCAAAAGCTAGAGGTGAGCAGGGCAGAGAGGAAAGCTCCGCCTCTTCTCCAAGATCACCACAGAGAAACAAAGGCTGAAACAGGACCCCAAGGCCTGAGACCAAACAGGATTATACGCTGAGTGAGCAGATCTGCTCTGCACCCTAAAAGTAGGGACGCGGGTGTGGGAAGCGTGAAGCTGGAAAGTGTTCTCTACAGAAGGTAGAGCAGAGATTAAAAATATATATATTCTGAAGATTTGTTGGCTGTGGGGGCAGTGAAGGAGACGGACCCACGCTCTAAAGATCTAAGAGCCGAAGACACATGCAGTCTGCTTCATGTATGTCTAAGCTCGTGAGAAAGCAGGGGACTCCACAAGGTCTGCGGGCCCAGAAGACGGGGTGGCGGGGGAGCCCGGGCCACCCTGGGGTTTCCCGCCCACAGCGCAGCAGCCCCAGCCCTGTGCATGCATGCAGGATCTTCGGGAAGCTAACCTTCGGAGAGAGGTGCTGGGGAAACGCTGCGGTGGGAGGCTTGGGAAACCTGCCTGTCTCAGGCCACCGCGTTAGGTAAAACACACAAATAGATAAATGCCCCGGAGACCTCCTCCTGCACAGCCTTCCTTCTATCACAGGGGTTAGAAAATACACTATGTTAGTGCAGGAAACCCCATTGGAAGCACAAACCTCAAGTGCTTGTCAGTGAAAATCCTACCGGATACCTGGTGGGCACAAACAGGAAACTCCCAGACCCTTCAGGATGCTGACAGTGGACAAAACATAATCAAAACAAAAATGACCAGAAAATAACTATCAGGGAAAGACAAACTAAGAAGCAAACACTTAGATCAGGTGTGGCTTGGATATTAAAATGAGCGATGAAGAATATATAATACTGAAAAATAGAAGAGAGCCTGTGTCTGCTAAAGACTTATCCAAGAACATTCATGAAACCACACATAGTCGAGTATGACGGTTACCCCAGAACACAGGGAGGCTGAGGTAGGAGGATTGAAAGTTAGAAGCCAGCCTGGCTACAGAGTAACACTTTGTCTCAAAAAATTCACTGTAAGAATGATAAGTTTGTGTCATTTATACTTAAATGGATGTACCTTCAGGACATATTCATAAGTGAAATAAATAGGTCATAGATCTGTATTGTATCTTTTCTCGGTATGAGAAACTAAAGATATAAATGAGCTCTAGAATATGATAGATATTGTAAAACAGAAAATATTCAAAGGGAAATGGGGTATAGGGTTAAGTAACAAGGGGAAGAAAAAATATTATGGTAATAAAAAAGAGAAACAAAGCTTATGTATATAGGGGGCAGTGGTCATAAGGTGGGTAGGGGAATGGGAAAAATAAGAATTAAATTGTGTAATATACTAGTACAAATTCTTAATATTGTGTGTGATCATGATGTGTATATATAATGTACTGATAAAGATTCAAATTTTAAAAAAGAAAGCATATGTATATAGGGGGTGGGGTTTTTAGGGCAGGCAGGAGAACAAGTAAAAATGATAATTAACTCATGTCCTATACTGGTACAAATTCCCAATGTTGAGTATGATCATGATCTGTATATAAAATGTACCAATAAAAATTCAATTTAGACAGTGCCAGGCGTGGTGGCTCACGCCTGTAATCTCAGCACTCGGGAGGCAGAGACAGGAGGATTGCTGAGTTCCAGGCTTGCCTGGGCTACATAGTGAGCTCAGGGCCAGCCTGAACTACAAAGTGAGACCCTATCTCAAAAAAAAAAAATTCAATTTAGAAAAATTCACTGTATTTTTATTTAAAATGGCCAAAACCTGAAAAAAGTGTATGAATCTCAAAAGTATAGTATTAAACATACATACTGTATTTTCTAGTTCTATAAAGTTCAAAATGGATGCAATTAATGAGTAATAAAACTCAGAATGTCCAAGGGAGAAGATGAAAATTAACAGGAAAGATACGTAAAAGAACTTCCTGAAATTGTATATGGATTAAATAGTGGTTCTATAGGTACATTGTCACAACTTTTCACACTATGTGTGCATTTCATTATGTACAATTATATCTCAGTAACATACACACATTTTGTAAAACAGGAATTGGGTATTATGTTCCACAGTAAGAAATGATCGATATCTTTTTTTAAAAATCCACAAAGTTCTTAAAATTTAAAAGACACACACACATGCATTGGATTTAAAAGCTAAATAGGTTGTACTTCAAGCTATGGCTTACATATGACGAAGTCTTCTACCAAAAGCACCTTTAAAGACAGAAGAACATGTTTGCTATTTTAAAATATGTCTTCAAACATCAGAGAGCTGCCATGATGTATGAACTCAACCCTTGACCTCAACAAGAAGAGTATTATAGAGATGCAAGTCAAATGCACAACTGTGCTTTCTCCTCTCAGCCTATTTACTGAAAGTGGCCACCTGAGAGTAGGAGAAATTGGGAAGAAAATGGCAACAAAGATGCTGAGAAGCTAAACACAGCTTTTTGCATCCTCCAGGGCTGGGTAGATAAAATCAGAGTTCAGAAGGCTGTGAAGAATCTCTGGGTTTTTCAGGAGGGAGCTACCAGGGCTCCTCCAGCCCCTCTGGAAAGAAAGCAAATCGCTTTTACAAACACCAGAGCCAGCATGGAGGTAACTTGACTTTTGAAATGGGTTTGTTAGGGTTTGTGTTTAGAGGTCCGCCCAATCGCTTCTGGGCCTTTTGGCTAAGATCAAGTGTAGAGGACCGCCCAAAGCCTCATGCGGATGAGGTGGGACTTTCTTTCTCAGATGCAGGTGAATCCGTAGTGTGTGACACCAGGGTTAATGGCATGTGATTATTAAACCACTACATGCAAGTGATTAGTTTGGCACTGCCCTGATCCCTGTAGTTTGAATAAATTAAGCGGGCAGAAAGATGCTGTTAAACTCTCTCGTCACCTTTGCTGCCTTGCGCTCGCCATGCTGCTTCTCCTCTGCCATCCCTGCTTGTATCCCAGCCTCGGAGCCAGCTGACCACGCACTGAAATTTCAGCAAACTGCCAGCCAAACAAACCCCTTTTCTTTTAACTCTGGGTGTCAAGTTTTTAAGCCCAATGTCCTTCATTTAATCCAAAACAAGGCAAAAGACCGTACAGTGTATCCAAGAAAAGCAAGACAAACATCATGCTCCAAGTGGCTGCCCTACTGCTCTGTCCCCAGCACTTTCCCCATGCTGGAAGGAGTTCCAGCTGCTGGAGATGTTCTGTCATAAGAAGGGGAAGTTGCAGTTTAAAAGTAAAAGGTTCAGTGCTCGCTTTGGCAGCACATATACTAAAATTGGAATGATACAGAGATTAGCATGGCCCCTGCACAAGGATGACACGCAAATTTATGAAGCATTCCACATTTTTCAATCTTGGAAACAACCCAAATGCCCATCAACTGGAGAGTGGATAAAAAAGATGTAGGTTTTTTATAAAATAGAGTATTATTCTGCTGTAAAGAATGATAAGATTGATTATGTGCAAATGGAGACACCTGGAGGATATACTAATAAGTGAAATAAATAGATCACAGATAGGCAAATACTGGATCTTCTCTTTGACATGAACACCTGTAGATGCAAATGAGCTCTAGATAGTATGACAGCTTTTATAGAGTGGGAAATTTCCATAGGAAACTTGGTGTGGGAATATAATGAGGGGAAGGAATAAATATGATTCAGAAAGAAAATAAAAGAGTATGTATAAAGGGGGTGGGGAGGTGTGAGTGGGTAGGGATACAGGTAAAAATGAGAATTAACTTGTGTCATATACTGGTACAAATTCCCCAATGTTATATGTGATTGTGAGATGTATATAAATTGTACCAATAAAGAATTCAATTTAAAAATAAGTAAAAGGTTCAAAAAGGAAGGGTGAAGTGTAGCAGGCATCACCTCTTTTTTTTTTTTAACATCCCCACCCTTTTATTTTTTGTGAGAAATGCAGAGCTTGAACTTGCAACATTCCTGCCTCAGTCTCCCAGAATTCTAAGGCTGCCAACATAAAATATGTCAAAAGACTCACTTGGTTTTGTAACAAAAATCTACCAAAACAAACAAAAAATCACATGGCAGGATCAGCCCCACGAAGCAGGTGAGGGCCATTCCAGGCACCAAAGAGACTTAGTTTGATTTTTAGTTTTTTGGTTCTAGTGAAGACATATAAAATATGGTCTGTTAGAAATTTTACAATATCCAATGCATTACTATTATAGGGCAGCATTTCCTGCAATAGATCACTAATGATAATTCATCCTGCCTGATGCAAACTTTTCGCCCTTTGACCAGTATGTCCTTATCTTCCCATTCGTTTCCGCCATCCAGCCTTGGGCAATCACCACTCTGCTCTCTACTTCCATGAGTTCAACTACTTTAGAATCCACACAAATGAGAACATGTAGTTTGGTCTTCCTTCATTATTCTGTTAATAAAGTATCTTTCAGATGCACCAAACATCTTGTATACCATAAATACATGAAATTAATATAAACAAAGAGAAAAGAAACTTGTTTCAAAACCAACACTTGCTTCCAGGTATGATTTTTAATCCTCACCATAATCATGTAAATTTGAACTATTACTGTCTCAGCTCATTGCGAATGAACTCTAAAAAGATAGTGTAAAAAAAATTCAGCACAAGGCAAGAGTTTTTTGCTTTGTTTTGTTTTTTACATTTCAACACATCAATCAATTGTATTTTTAAAAGAAATGGATAATTTTGGTAAGAACTTGCCTAGAAAATGTTTGCAGAACCTCATTTTTACTATTACAGCTACTCTGAACTCAGCAGAGGGCTTGTTTTTGTCTTCATTTTTATAAATTGTATATAGAATACAGTATACAGAATTTGCTAAACTATGCCCTTAATTTTTCTCATACATATTTGCTTTGAGTTGCTTCTGGTTTGGATTGTATGAAACTTGTTTCATTTAATATTCTTACCAGTATTTCTTCCTTCTTTTCATGAGATGAACTTCATATTTTTAAAATTTTATTGGTATATTTTAGACATACATGATACATTTATCATAGGGAATTTGCACCTGTATATTTGTAAATTGTACCTGCACATATCTTGCTGTTTCTTTTTTTCCCATTCCCTTTTGCTCTCTTTAACCCCCTTCCCCTCATTTACAAATGCTTTGTTTCTCTTCTTTTTTTTTTTTTTGAGACAGTGTCTCACTTTGTAGTTCAGGCTGTCTCTGATCTCACTTTGTAAACCATGCGAGCCTCAAACTCACAGCAATTCTGCTGCCTCTGCCTCCTAAGTACTGGGATTACAGGCGTGAGCCACTACACCTGGCCCTGTGGTATGTGGTACTGACTGCTGATGGGTGTGAGTCACCACACCCAATATTGTTATATGTGGTTGCCAGGATTGAACCAGGGACTTTGCTAGGCAGGTGTGGAACCACGGAGTTAAATCTCCCGCCCTCTATTCTCTTTTTTTTCTTGTCCCTTCTTTCATTTCCCCCTCTCCTCACGTTCCCCTTCCCACTTGAACATTTTCATCCATTTCCCAATATCTATTATACATTTTGGTCCTTATTTACACTTTTAGTTTCTCACACCAGAGAAACAATAGAGTATTCAAACGTGTATGTCTGAATTATTTCACTTAGAGTATGGTCTCAAGGTGTATCCTTTTAGCTAGAAATGTCTGAAGCCCATCCTTCTTTATGGTACAGTAGTACTCCACTGTATTTTTTTTTAAATATGTCTTCTTTATCCATTTATTGATTGACGAATGTTTGGGCTGTTTCCAAGACTTAGCTATTACAAACTGCTGTTATAAACATTCGTGTGCATGTGTCACTATGGTATGTTTTTAATTCTTTTGAATAGCTAGGTCAAATGGGACCTCTTAGTTTCTTTTTGAGGAATCTGCACACTGATTTCCACAGTGGTTGCACCAGTCTACATTCCCACCAACAGTGGAGAAGGGTCCTCCACATCCCCACCAACACTTGTTATTGGTTGATTTCTTGATAATGGCCATTCTCTCTGTAGTGAGATGGAATCTCAGCATTGTTTCATTAGCGTCTCTTGAATGATGAGGGATGACATTTTTTCATATATTTACTTGCTGTTTTTATTTCTTTACCTGAGAAGCATCTATTCATTTCAGCTGCTCATTTTTGGACTGAGTCTTTCAATTCAAGGGGTACCTGAATTTTCTTTAGTTCTTCATATATTCTAGATATTAGTCCTTTGAGGAACAGATGACAAAAGTTTTGCCAATACTGTGGGTTGTCTTTTTATCTGCTGGTGGTTTATTTTGCTGTACAAAAGCTTCTTAATAAGATGAGAGCCCAAGTCGTTGACTTTTTGTGATATTTTCTGTGTACCCAGGGTTTTGTTAATAAAGTCTTTGCCTACACCAGTATCTTCAACAGTTCTACCTATTCTATCTTTTGGCTGATTAAATGTTTCTGTTTTAATATTTAGATATTTGATCCACTTTGTTGTTAGGTTTAGTGCATGGTGAAACATGTGGATCTAGTTTTAACCTTCAGTATGTAGAAGGCCAATTTTTCCTGCACCATTTATTAAAGAGGTTTTTTTTTTTTTAGTGAAAGTACTTGGCTCTTTTGTCAAAGACAAGGTGAAATTATTTCTGCAACTTCTAATATGTTGTTTGATCCCTGGGTCTCTTTTTTTGCTGGTACCATGCTGTTTTTATCACAGTAACTTTGTAGTATAACTTCAGGTCAGGGATTGTGATGCCTCCTGCCTTGCCTGTGTTGCCCAGAATTGCTTTTGCTATTCTAGGTCTCTTCTGGTTCTAAATGAATTTGAGGATTATTGTCTTTAATTCTGTGAGATACACTACAGGTATTTGGATCTGATTACATTAAACCTGTATAACAGTTTTGGAAGTATGGCCATTTTCACTATATTGGTTCTTCCTACTCAAGAACAAGGGATGTCTTTGTATTTTCTGATATCCTCTTCAATTTCCTTTCTCAGAGTATTGTAATTTTTCATGTAAATACCTTTTACTTCTTTCATTAGATTGATTTCTAGGTTTTTCATTTTCTTGGGTGCTACTATGGGTGATGCTGTTTCCCTAATTTCTCTCTCAGTGAGTTTATTATTCATGCACAGGAAGACTATTGGTTTTTGACTGCTGAGTTCATATCCAAAAATGCTACTGAATTTGTTTATTAAAACTAGAAATCTTTTGGTGTGGTTTTTGGGGTCTTCTATATAAAGTATCATGTCATCTGCAAATAATGAGAGTTTAACTCTTCCTTTCCTGTCCCATTTCTTTTATTTCTTTCTCTTGTCCAATTGCTGTGCCTAATGTTTCCAGAACTATATTGAACAGGAGTGGTGATAGAGGAGTCTATGTCTTGTTCCTGATTTTAGAGTGAAAGCTTTCAGTTTGTTTATTTAGTATGATGTTGGCTGTTGGTTTCCCACAGATGGCATTTATCAGATGGAGATAAAGATGATCTATTCCAATTTTTTTGTAGGGTATTAGCATGAATGAGTGGTGAACCTTGTCAGATGCTTTTTCTGCATCTGCTAAGAGGATCACATGGTTTTTGTCCTTGGCTCTGTTAATATGGTCTATTACATCTATTGATTCATGTAATGTTGAAGCATCCCTGCATCCCTGGGATGAATTGATATCAGTATTTCAACTGCTGTGAAGTCATGTATTTTGTCCTAGAAATATCTTAGTCCCTGTTTTCCTTTGCTCTCTGCTTATTCCAGTTACCAAGCTAACTCTGTACTCTGCCTTGCAATGCTGGGGCTGAGAGTCTAAACCCCATTTCTGTCTAATCAGCAGATGCCCCTTAGGCTCAGCTAATAGGAAGCACTAAAACTATAGAGCTCAAGAATGGAAGAAGAAAGGAAGCTTCTTTGGTCCAATCTGCTTCCTGTTCCTAAGAGTATCACCTTGGCAATACTTCTTAATGAGCAGTGGATGTTCTCCCTCTGCGGCTTCAGCTTGAGCAGAACGAGCCTCATTGCATTCCCTTTCTCCAAGAGATTGACACCAACTTGCTCGGTGCCCTCCCTAGAATCCAGGATTCCAAACTGATGAGCCCCAAGACAAAAGGACCCATTGAACATACCCCTTCTCACAGGCTTCACACAATCCTCCTCCAAGCTTGCAAAATTCTAGCAATCCCAGCTTTTCATTATTGTTTCTGTATCTTTAATGATGGTACCTGTGCTTGCTAACCATCTAACAACATAGGCTTCTATTTTGTCTATTTGCTTTTAGAAACAAAGTGGGTTTTTTTTAATCTAAGTCTTATTGACAACTCTACATGTTAAACTGTCTCTATTAAGATCCAGATAGAATAAAGGAAGTGAAGATGACTAGAAAGGAGAGAAGGAAAGCTATAATGCTAAGGCATGATGAAAAGCTTCCCATACCTGTGCTCCATATCCTTACTCCCCACACTTAATGAACGAGCATTTCAGAAACGCAAGACACAAATTATCACCTTCTTACACTTGGGCTTACTCTCAGGCCAGAAACTTACAAAGACATTGCTCAAAACCCTAATCAAGTCAAGACTGAGGAATGAACTAAGACAAAGGAGAATTTGTTAACAGGGACCTGGAGACTAGACCTGCAGATGCCAAGTGGATAACTAAAAGCCAGACAAAGCTTAGATCTCTCCCTTTACTTTGTGTGTTTCCCTTGTTACTTAAGATTCTGGGTCAGTTTCCTGCTCAGCTCTTCACATAGGTCTAATAATCACTGAAGGAAAATCTTATTGCAAGGTTTATTAGTCCTGAATTTACCTACTTTACCTCACTTGAAAACTGAGGACACCAAGAAAAGAGGAACTAATTTTCAGTGTGTGTAAGGTTGTGCAATTCCATTTAGAATATCCAGTGTGAGATTCCACTAAAGAGACACTTAAGTCTTCAAACCTGTAGTCCCTGGAAAAGCAGGGGCTGAAACTGTCACCCGTGTGGACGTCATGCTACATAACAGGCAGAAAACATCACTCCACGATGAGAACTGAGGCAGCTCCCCTTCTATGCAAGGTCAGTCCTCTCATTGGAACCAAAGTGCCCTGCAGGCCCCTCAGGGTTCCTCCAGAGATAAGGATGGACTAGATCCACCCATCTCTGCAAATCCTTAAGGCTGCCCTCAGTCTTCAGTGAGCAGGCTAGCTTGCGCCTTCATGTCAAGGTGAGCTCCTCCAGCTATTCTAACTGCTGTCCTTTTCCCTATTCACCCTTACGTTTTTTTTTAATTTGAATGTTTATTAGTATATTATATATACGAATATATTAGTATATTATTAGTATATATTATAATATATATTAATATATTATAATATATACTAATATATTAGTATACTATTAGTATATTATATATATATACTAATATATATATTAGCATACTATTAGTATATTATAATATATACTAATATATTAGTATATATTATAATATATACTAATATATTAGTATATTAGTATATTATATATACTAATATATAATATACTAATATACATCACAATCACACTCAACATTGAGTATTTATATCAGTATATGACATGACTTAATTCTCATTCCCCTACCCACCCTACAACTCCCCACCCCTATACACATAAGCCTTTTTTTTTTTTTTTTGCTTTTTGAGACAGGGTCTCGCTTTGTAGTTCAGGCTGGCCCTGAGCTCACTATGGTGCCCAGGCAAGCCGCCGCAAGCTCAGCAATCCTCCTGTCTCTGCCTCCCGAGTGCTGGGATGACAGGCGTGAGCCACCACGTCCGGCATTGTGGTATGCGGTGTTGATTGTTGGTGGCGTTGGTGTCTCCACGCCCAGCATTATATGTGGTTACCGGGGATCGAACTCAGGTCCTTGCACTTGCGAGGCAGGCGCTGGAACCACTGAGCTAACCCTCCGGCCCACATAAGCCTTTTTTTTACAATCACATTTTTTCTTTCCTCTCATTACACCTAAACTCCATTTCCCTTTGAATATTTACTATTTCACAATATCTATCATGCATTCTAAAACACATTTACATCTCCAGTTTCTCATACCAGAGAAAAGATACGACATTTACACATCTGTGACCTATTTATTTCATTTATGAGTATGTCCTTAAGGAATATCCATTTGAGTATGAATGACTCAACCTCATCATTCTTTATGGAAGAGTAATACTCCATTTTATAAAAAAAATACATCTTCTTTATCCAGTCTAGAGTTGATGGGCATACAGGTTGTTTAGCTATCACGAACTGAGCTGCCATACACATGGGTGCACATATTCACCCTTACTTTCTAGCCTCATCTAATTTGCCTGTTCCTGTCACTGAGACATCCCCCACAATCCTTTTGTATGATCAGGCTAAGAACCTACTCCACCAACCGAGTTAAGGTTGAGGCCCCGTTTCTGCTTTGAAGAACCTTCTTGAACCTTGCCTAGTGACAAAATGGCTGCCATATAGCTTCAGTCTTCAGTCAGTTAGACACATGACTTCTCTCTTCACTGTCCTATAGTTTATAACATGTACCTTAAGTTCACATTTCAGTAAATTTAAGCCAAATTAATTCATTTCTTTGCTTCCATTTTTACTTTTTTTTCCCCTTTACTAGGGATGACACCAAGGCCTCACCTATGGTAGGCA
>PVIC010003345.1:0-69634 GCA_004025085.1 Thryonomys swinderianus
TGTGTGTGTGTGTGTGTGTGTGTATGTATACACACACACACATATAGTACAAAATGTGTAAAGAAGACAAAAATCTGAAGACTAGAAAAGAAAGTCTATAATCTCATACTGGAGACAGTGACTTTTACCTTTTATAATACTTTTCTCCAGCCTTCTTAATATGTATAGTTTTTTACATAGGCAGAATCTGAATATGTATCATAGCCTGAAAAGTTTTTAAAAATTCTTGCTTGGGGGTTCAATAAAAGCTTGTTAAACTGAATTGTTAATACTGATAAGCTGAAAAAAATTATTTTTATTTCTATTTCTCTGTTCATAAGTTTGTACTGGAAAATGTGTGTTTACTGCTTTTGTTGTTTTCTTTTGTGAAAGACTTGACCACATCATTTCTTTATCCCCTGATTTTTCTTTTCTTGTGATACTTTGAGAAGTTTCTATCAGGAAGGCATATCACTTCTACTAAAGTTTATCCTGACTGGCCTAGTTGTAGAAGAACCTAGAGAGTGGTGTGGTGACTACAGCTTCCAGTCACTGCTCAGCCTGTTCGTGCTGCCCACGGAGTTGCTCACTGAATCCTAGTCATGGCCCTGTGATTGGGCTCTGTGTAGCGTGGGCCAGAGGAGCCCTGCCTGGTGGAAAACATGACTCATTGGACAATATAAAATTTTCTAGCAGCTACTTTCTAAAAAAGCTAAAATAAACAGATGAAAATAATATAAAAAGATATTTTAGATAACCTATCTAAAAGAAAAATATTTCAATGAGTGATATAAGAACTTGGTGAGATCTTATCCTTTAAAAGATTTTTAAGATGTCTTTTTGTTTTTCCCTTTTATGAATATACATTAGAGACGCATCATAAATACATTCTTCTACTCTTTTTTGTATGAAGCTTCAAATTTTGATGTCTGTTTGACATAGAACTCATCTCATTTTGGACTGGCTGCATTGCAAGAGCTCACTAGCTCAGCTGGCTACGTTTCGGACCAGAAGGGTTGAGAACCTGAGAGAAAGTACCCAGCCTGTGCCTGACTCCCCTGCAGTGCGCTCTGGTTCAGTGTGCATTGCGCTGGAGGATGGAGGAAGCACATAGGATTCCTCACAGAGGCCTTAGCAGTGTGGGCTGTGATTCCTCATCCAAACCTTTAGGGGAGGGAAGGAGGCCAAGCAAGGGTGAGGCTTCTGGCCTTTCTCACACCCCTGTGTAGTGTGTGGTAATAACAAAAGATAATAATGATACAGTGTTTTTACTAGGATAGAGACAAAGTGCATTGCTTTATATACATTTTCTCATTGAATTCTCATAGCTCTGTGAGATAAGTACTATTATCACTTTTTAAAGATGAAGAAGAGGTTAAAAATTGGTCCATGGTTACAAGACTAGAGTAGCAGAACCCAAATCCAACGCTAGTGTAAAAAGATACCGTATGTTAATAAGCACTGCTGTTCTGTGCCAACACCGGAGACTCCCTGGTGTGGTGGAAAAATGTGGATTCAAGGCTCAGTTTTTGCTTTGGATAGACTGTGAGGTCTCTGGTTTGTTCTATGAATCCCCTGAGCCTACACTTGCACACATAGAATAATGTATATGGAATGAGAGCAGTTAATGCCGAAGCATATAAGAATTAAATGACAGGGGCCGGAGGGTTAGCTCAGTGGTTCCAGCGCCTGCCTCACAAGCGCAAGGTCCTGAGTTCGATCCCAGGTAACCACATACAATGCTGGGCGTGGAGACACGCCCACCAGCAATCAACACCGCATACCACAGTGCCGGACATGGTGGCTCACGCCTGTAATCCCAGCACTCGGGAGGCAGAGACAGGAGGATTGCTGAGTTCGCGGTGGCTTGCCTGGGCACCATAATGAGCTCAGGGTCAGCCTGAACTACAAAGCGAGACCCTGTCTCAAAAGCAAAAAAAAAAAAAGAATTAAATGACACAGTAGGTGTAAGCCACTACATTTATTTATTTATAGGCATAAAGTGAAAGCATAAGCTTAAATAAGTTTGTTTAGGAAGGCTGGTATATAGAGAGGTGCAAATGAACAATTGCTTAGATGTTGATTTGATGACCTTGTTTCTCCAAACCAAAGAACCGTTGCTCCAGGTTTGAGCTGCATTTGTGATCTCAAGTATATGAGAAGGATGCTATCACAGAGCTGTGTTATTATGCTGGTGTCTTCATAATTCCACGGTGTACCAGTAGTGTCCATAACAAATCTAAATGGCAGAGGTCTATTCCCTAATAATGCAATGTTGAAGGCTTATCTGTTCTTTGAAAACCCATCAAGTGAACACAGAGCAACTGTATTCTCAGGGGTGCCAACTCAAGTCATAATTATCTATTTTTAGAAAGCATGCATGCTAATAATTAGGGAGAAAACACAGCTTATGAATGGAATATCGAATAATACTATATTTAAATAGAAAGTCAAGATAACAAAAAACTATGACATATGGGCAGTAGAAGATGGTTGTCTGGAGGATGATTCAGATGAAATTTTAAGTTGAGAGAAATGGGGTGTGTCCTGAGAGTCAGTCTGTGCAGAATGTACACACTCCTGCTGCAGTACTAGTCTGAGGCTATTTTGTCTCTTAGATGTCATGTTTTAAATCCCATGAGTCTTATTTTTTATACAGGATTGTGGGCTTTGGTAGAGAGGCTTTGGAAGCCCTGCTCAGATACAGTTAAATAACTAGTCATTTTGGTGGCACATGGAAAATGGACACTTCCTTTAGTGTCTTTGGGAGGTAGATTTGATCTCTTGAACCTGTTTTCTCATAAAAATGGGGATGGTGCTATCTGTCTCCGTTTTTTGTGAAGGTTAATGAATGTTACAAGGTGATGAATGTACTGCCTGGTAGATAGCACAGACTTTCACTAAATGTTAGTGAGATGTTTTCTATAGATGCTGACCTGTGAAACGGTGATAACTTGAATGTGAGTCAATCCAAGAAAACTCCAAGGCAGGGCTGTTTGCCCTCATGTTTCCTCCAAGGTTGCTTGGGCCTGCTAAAAGTTCTGGCGTTGATAGTTTGAGGGTGTGGATCATTGATTGGGTAGTAGCTCCCCAGATACAGGTGTTAGGCCTCCAATCACAGAGGCTGAAAGGGCGGCTGCCTTTCCTTCCTGCTTTCACCACTCTCTATAGGGAAGGAGTGGGCTGCAAGGACTAGAGTCCAAGAGACAGATTTCACTATCCTCTAGGTTCCTGTATCTCTGTTTTATCTGTGTTTGGCAAGTTACTTCCTGTGCCTTATTCTCCTTGTCTAAGTAGACAGTGGTACCTACTTTATAAAGGTCAAAATGAGTTGATGCATGTAGCAGTGGATACTACAGTTGCTGGAATGTAAAAATTAGTCAGTAAATGTTATTCATAACAAAAAAACTTCCTGGCCTTCTTATATATGCCCCATGCTAACGCCCTATCAGGAGTGCTCGAATGCAATGACAATAGTGGAAACAGTTAACGTTTGTCGAGTGCTTACTCTGTTCCAGGCTTGATACACACTCCTTAGATCAATGGAACTGTGGTCCCAGGAGACCAAGATACAGCATATCTAATGAGCTTGCTCTCTGATTTCATCATCTCATAGGGAAAATAGACACACAAAACAGTCGTATTGTCGAGTTATATTCACAAGTGCCTTCTCCATAAATGTTAGCTCCCATCCTGTCTTTTTGTTCCAAAAAGGTAGCATTATCTTGTCAGTCTGAGGATAAGCTGGTTCATAGCATTGGTGTGATTTTGGGTGAAATTTTCCTGTTCACTCTTGAAACCTTTCCGCCTTGTATAGATCTTCACATCACCAACCCCAGATGAGTAGTGGAGCGGAGGAGAAGTTTGCCCTCCTGCCTGCACACCAGACATTGACATGTGGGCCTTGTTGGCAGGAATGTATCACTACAGGGCCGCTAGGCTATTACTGTCTCCAGTAGTAACTTCTCATTCTGCAAAGGCCTATTCTTTTCTGCTTTTAAGCTTGACAAACATGCTTTTTCTGTGATCTTACCCCAACATTGAAGGTATAGGGTGGCCCGGGAAGCACCATCGTTACTTTTCTGCCTTTTAGTTTTCTAATTTTTTTTTTTTTTGCTTTTTTTGGAGACAGGGTTAGTTTTCTAATTGTTATGAGAGAAGAAGTCTCAGACCATAAAATACTTCAAATCCTACAAGTTAAAATAAATGTAGGAGGTGGAGGCCGCACCTTAGAACTCATGGGTTTGGGGAAGTGCTGATGCTTCTGTGAGCAGAGCTTCCAACCGTGGACTCCTAGCAAATTGGCCACATTATCCTTCTCTCGGGTGAAGTGTGCAGGGATTGCTCAGGAGGTGGACAGTGACCTTGGCATTGAAGGCAGTAGTAGCTAATGTATATTTGGTCTACTGTGACAGAAATCTCTTTCGGTTAAAAAAAAAAAAAACTGCATTGTAGAGTTTAGTCAGCCTGCAGGAAGCACTAACTCAGTAACAAGTACGTACTTAGAAGGAAAACAGAAGGCCAGGTGACCTTCTGAGAGGCATGGGTAGTATTGAGAGCTTGGCTCTGCATGGCCAGGAGTTACAGAGGGTGACACACGAACTGTCGCTGACTAGAAGGAGCAGGGCTCCAGGGACTCTGCCCCGACCCAGCATGCTGCTCATTCTTGCACCTCACCTCCTTTCCCAGATGCAGACCACAGGTAGACCAAGTCAACAAGAAAACCAGTTTCCCACCCTGTGTGGAAGAGACGTCTGTGGTTGGAAAACTAGACATCAACACTATGTCTGCTGTTTATACCTACCTATAAAAGTTATCATTAGGAACCCTTGGCCTACTTGAAAAAAAAATACAGGGATTTTTTTAGAAAGCAACTTAGCAGAAGAGTGAGAAGGAAATTGCTAGGAAATGGAGACGATAACTGAAAATTCATGCTTTCACATTAAAAGGAAAAGACCAGGAATTTGAGCTGTCAAGGAGTACCTCTGTATGCTCTTTCTAGCACTGCTAAAATTGGACTTGATCTCCAGACTTCCTCAAACTGAAGCAAGACACACATTAGTTTCTCTCCCAGGCATTTCTGTTTTTCTTATTCGAGACATATATCCATTTGGACAGAGTCCAAAATCTAGGAATATTTTTGTATTTGCGGCACATCTTTCCTTCCTGTCTCAGATCTTCAGTTGTTTCTCTTTGGCCTGTGAGACCTGTCAGTCCCACTTGGGCCTCTTTACTGGTCCGTGTGTCTGTCTGCTCTTCCCACCATGCACTGTGACCTGCATACAGTCCTAGCAAAGGTGGATCCTCCCCTGGACCTTGTACACTCTGAGGGGAGTCTGACCTTGGCTTGTGAAAGTCCCTGCCCATCTCTTTAGTCCTGTCCTGCCCTGCTGGATACTGCTTTGGTGTGCTGTTTCTCCTGCCTCTGCCAGGATGATTCTTGCGCGGGCCCTGTGCCCGAGCTGCTGCCCTACCTGGAGTACTCTTTTCCCTGCTTTTTTACTCCTTCATCTAGACTCCTGATTCCTTCTTGTCTGTCATTTAGACCTCAGCTCAGATCTTTGCCTTTCTGAGACTCTTTCCCCAGCCTCTCAATCAGACTCATTCCATTCTCTGAATAGTACTCATTACATGTTGCTGCTTGGCTTTGTTTGATCATTTGCCGGTATGTCTGTCTCTTTCTACTAGAATGTCAGGTTCTGAGGGCAGAGACTTGGTCTTTGTTGCTTACTGCCTCCCAGTAGCCAGGAGGAACATAGTAAAGACCTGTGGGGTGAGTGACCAAACATGCTGCTCAGCTGATTGTTGAGAAGCTCGTTGGTGGCCTCTTACTGTGAAGTCACCAATGGTGCATGTGTGTATTGGTGGGGCTTCCTTCCTTGCTCCCACTACTTGCCCTATGATCTGATTTCTGGTCTTCTGTTTCCTTGCAGCCGCCCATGCCAACTTCCGTTTCCATCAACAGTGCAGCAGCACAGCCCCATGTCCTCGCAGACCTCCTCCATCAGTGGACCACTGCACTCTGTCTCCTTGCCACTTCCACTTCCGATGACCCTGGCGACTCAACAGCCCCCTCCAGCTGCCTCCCCCAGCCAGCAGCTTGGTCCAGATGCCTTTGCAATTGTGGAGAGAGCCCAGCAAATGGTGGAGATACTAACAGAGGAGAACCGGGCGCTTCACCAAGAACTGCAGGGCTACTATGACAATGCTGACAAGCTCCACAAGGTATATGACTACCTGGTGCGAGGGACAGAAGAGCTGCTCTGGAAAGAGGGAATTTTTTACCTACTCAAGGAGTATAGATTCACTGACTCACTTGCTGGTGGTTAAGGGGTTCCCTTTCTATTCTAGGCAATGTAAAGATTTCAGAGAAACAAAATTACTACCCAGGTCCTGTGTCACAGCAGCTTCTGTCCAAAAGAGGAGAAAGTTCTATAAGTTAATGCCTGCACAGGGAGTATGCAAGGGTTCCAACAGGCACAGGGGAGGTGACTCTTAACCAGGCCGTAGAGGCTAAATAGGGCCTCCCCAGATGGACAGGTGTGGGAGGGAAATAGGTCAATTTTAAATCTGGTACTCTCAGGAGCCCTGTGCTTGCCATGTTGTCTCATTAGCTGGTCGCTGGAGAAAGCAGTAGTTCCTCAACACTGGGTTATTGCATATCCTCTTCTCTTTGCCACTTAGTAGGTGGAGAGATCTGACTAATTCCAGCCCACATAACTATGGGGATACCAGAATGTGCAGCAACCCTTGTGCTTAGATGTTTATACTCAGAGCCACAGTAAGAGCCAGGGTCCTATGAGCCAGAGCAAAGAGGCATGTAGTAGTGATCTTAGGAGTCTAAATGCCTGGCTCTGTCTCTGGCAATAAGAGGCTTTCATAAAGGAAAAGGATAGGAATGTAAACCCTGCTTGATTCATTGTCTGTTTGGCTTCATATGGCCATTGATGATCTTGGCTGGATGATTTACTATTCATTATTTAGTGTTAATTTCACAGGTGAAGCTGGTCCCTTTGTTGGTCAGGGTTTGGGCACTGCAGCCCCCTCACTATTCCCAGGAACTCACAGTGAAACTGGGGCCAGTCAAAGTGATGATGCAATGTTCATAGACAGAATCTGCCTCAGCACGCTGGTGCAGAACTTCCACCGAAAGGTCTAGAGCTTCCCGAGTCAAGACCAGACTTGGCTTTGGCTGCCTTTATTACAGGGGGGTTGAGAGCCAGAAGCAGGCAAGGATGCCTGAAGACTGAGTCCCACTCCCGGCCACATTTGACTCCTTGGAAATTGGGACACAGGCATGTTGTTTCCTAGCCCTTGGCCTGTAAGTGGCTTTTCAGGCCTCAGCTTGCCTCTGACCCCTCTCAGAAAAGCCTCATGTAGCCTGAGAATTGGGAAGGACCAACTCAGCACTTCTGGGAAACCAGTATTTCTTCCCTGTAATGAAGCTCCAGAGTAGTCATGCCCAAGAACACTGTAGACCCATTTGAAGGCAAATTCGGTGCTGGATCTCAGCCAGGTTTGGTGGGGAACGCTGAGGCCAGGTTATCACCAGTTCAAGGCCAGGCTAGGCTAGCTTAGTGCAATCCACCTCAAAAAGGAAAGAAAAGAATGTGGTTCTGAGTGATACTGTTGAAGAGTTGCATGCATAATATGTAATGATCATTGACTTACTAATACATACTTTTCATCGACTAGCAATGACTTGCTTTTGATGCATAACTTCTTTTTTGAAAAACAAAATTATTTAATCTCTAGTATATCTGTTTCTATGCACAGAGGATGATTCTTTGAATTTGCGGTCAGAGGAATTTAGGTGACTTTTGAAAATGGAAACAAAAGGACAGCTATTTTTCTTCTGGAAGCCCTAATTCCTTCATTCCCTTAGTGTTGTAATAAATACTACATTTTATTGATCTGTCATATGTCAAGCCATAATAGTCAAGTTCGTTAGATTCTTGGCATATTCATCATTGCTTGTGCAGGTGGTCTGTACATCTAGGATTAAGACATGGAAGAGTCTCGTGAAATTGGTGGTGTATCATTTCATGCTTTGTGTTCCTAAGGTCATCCTGTTCAGTGTTCTCAGCAGCTGTGTAAGTCTCAGGAGAGCATGGTCAGGTGAGGTAACACCTCTGCCTGTCAGTGATGATGGCCCCTGGTTCCTGGCGTGGATGGGACCCCGCTTTGGGCAATCACACAAGGCCAGACTCTGGGAGGTGACCGTGCCAGGCTCTCACTCTGAGCTCATGTGTGATCCTCAGAGCACTGGGAGACATTGGCCCTCACAGAAGTTCAATTTAAGGGCAGAAGAAAAATAGATGAATTTTTAATTGCAGGCTTTAGCCTATGCATACTGTGCTAGGAAAACAGTTTAAGAGAATGATTAAATTCAGACATTGCCAAAACCCAACCTAGTTACAGAGCCCTTGTTTCCAAAGGGGCTCAAGGATATGGTTATCACTGTTAATATTGGGTTGGTGGTCAAGAACCCCCCAGAAAAAGCTTGTTTTTGTCTTTCCTTTTGGTTACTCATTTTGCTTCTCTTTCCTCCCAATTTACCTAAAATTTAATTAATGGGCAGAGTTTCCACCAAGACCAGACTGTGGGCTGTTGGAGTGGTTGGCCTTGGAAGCCATCAGGGGACAGATGGACCCTAGGAAGGGAAAGGTTGAGCGTTTACAGTTACCGCAGTCTTTGGTTGTGTGTGAGCAGAACAAGCGTGGCTTTGATTGGGCGTCTGGCAGGGACGACAGACCTTTCTTTGGTCCTGGGTGTCCCTGAGGTGTGGAGATGATGGTGCTCAGGGGAAAAGCCACACTCAGAGCATGGGACGGCTGAGATTCTCCTGGGGTCCTCTCTGCTCTTTGCTTTATGACAGTGGCACCAGTAGAAGCTGTGTGGAGCTTTCTGCTCTGCTTGCTGTTCTGTCTCTGGGGACATGGAGTCTTCTCTCAGGGGCCAGCCTGGGACCTTCCTGCAGCTGTACCAAATTCAGTCTGAACAGGTTTCATATCAGAGCCAGCTGTTCGTCTTTCCCTTCTTTGACGAATGTCAGAAACCTCCTCATGGCTGGATGGGATGGCTCTGAAGAAGGTGTGGTTCCTGCCCTGAAGGAGTGCACCATCAGAAATAAAAGAGGGCTGGGGATGTCGCTGAGGAGTGCTGTGCCTGCCTGGGAAGCATGAGGTCCTTAATTCTCTTGCTGGTATCAAAAACAAACAAAAAAAGAAATAAAAGAACTTTA
Organism: Thryonomys swinderianus; assembly: GCA_004025085.1. Taxonomy (NCBI): domain Eukaryota; kingdom Metazoa; phylum Chordata; class Mammalia; order Rodentia; family Thryonomyidae; genus Thryonomys; species Thryonomys swinderianus. The sequence continues at coordinate 9,224 of PVIC010003345.1, forward strand.
GATTTATTAAAGTTCTTAATGGGAGTCTGCTCTGACTTACCACCTTTTGGGAATCCTAGTTCTGTGTCCCAGAAAGGAAGAGGCTGTTCATTTTTCACTCGAATATTTCTAGAGAAAAAAAAGCTCACTATGGAGTATACTATGCTTCTATAAAATATAATTAGGAAACTCCTACAGAATCAAAGTTTGCTTGTATCTCTTTAATTTCCCATATTTAGTCACAGCTCTTTTCTCTACCACTACACTGAAGGATACTAATCTTTACCCACGGCTACAGCTATCATTTTGCACAGGAAATACCTAAGCACATAGCCATGTGCTGGTTCTTAGTTATTTTGTCCTTTGATATAGTAAAATGTGCTATGGCAGGGGCCCTGGAGTTTCCTCCCACACCGTGCAGAGGGAAGTTGTTTCAATGGAAGGAAAGAGTCTGTGGTCAGGTACAGTTTGTCAGAGCCCAAGTCTGTTAAAGATTATTAGTCAGGGCCCAGGGTGCACCTCAGGGGCACCACGCCTGCCTGGCAAGCACAAGGTTCTGGATTACCAGTAGCAGAAAAAAAATTCTTTTAAAAGATGAGTATTTTGGTCCTGGGCAGGGTCCAATTTTAAGAGAGGGAAGGCTGTTTCTGCCATCAAGTAGTGAACAGCCCAGGAGAAAGAAGCAAAATATTTGTGCACCTCATCAGAATTCTGGTGAGATAAGTACAATGGTTAACAATACTGTGAACTCATTCCCGGGGAACACTCCTGAGGGTGTGTGGTTCAGGAAGGCTCCAAGGTGAGCCAGGCCTGCAGAGTAAGTGCCTCTCTTAGGGTGACGCCTCATGCCACGGCTTATGGTTGGTACCTTCAGCCTCCTTAGTAACTAGGAGCTGCCCTGTGGCTTTGAAGGAAACTTTTGTCCCTGTGGTGGTGCCCATCTGTCTGAACATAAAGGCCCTGTTTTGTGGATAAAATTAGCATAGAAATGTTATTTGTTTGGCAACTGTCTCTTGAAAACAAAATTAAGAGGAAGGAACATTATTAGTGGTATCTGTGAACAGGAGTGAGGACACAGTGTTCTTTGTGCTGCCACATTACCAACAGTTCCTGGTATCTATGGAAGAAAGAAAGGCCTTGCTGAATGAGGGAAACATGGAAAAGTCAACTGTAGCATAGGCAGATGTTAGGGGAATAATGTAAGAGGAAAGGGAGTCTGGGTATCTGGGTTCCACCTCTACTGGGTCCCACTAAGCAGAATCATCGGTACTCCCAGCCTTTTCATTGGCTTCTTCCCAGTCTGTCTCCACTCCCTTGTGACCTCTGGGGTCACTGACCATGACTTTGCTTCTTTAGGTCTTTGTTTTCCTAGTGCCTAAGACATCACTGGCTTTGCTTTCTCTGTCTTCTGCCCTAGCCATCCCTCCATGTGAATGCACCCTGGCCTTGGCCTTCTAATCACCTCTTGATCTCCCTGAGTGGTCTCTTACTTTCTGCCATCCATTAGCTCTCCTGACTTTCAGACCTGTATCTCCACCTGCCAATCAAATCTCTTCAGTGTTGGGTCTTGGTATCTAAGAAGAGACACTGTTTATTTTTCTTTTTTTTTTTGTAAACTTGTTTCTCTTACCACTGCTTATCTTGGTGAAGTCTAATTATCCTATCATCTGAGCTATAAACATCTACGTTGTCTTTGATTTCTTTCTCTCCTACCATCTTGACCCATGTATCAAGAATTAACTTATTACCTGGACTCCTTTTCTCCTCCTCCTCCTCTGCTGCCACCCTCCAACTCCGCCCCTACCTCTGTGAGTTCGCCCTTCTCCAGTCCTTTCTATCCCTACAGTTACCCCTTTCCCTTGACCCTGGATCCTGCCACTATTGCCTCCCTCTCATCCCTGGACTCATGACTGGTCCATCTTCTGCCTCGAGTGACAAAACCCTTTGGTTGACTGGAAGTTCCCATTTGTTGTTTAATATTTTTCATGCCATTTTCCTCTAAAATATTTTTCAAAGAAACCCCTTCTCACCTTTGAAAAATTGTCTTATCTCTAGCTATCATGACATCGTACTGGCATATCTCTTAATACACTGCACGGTAGGCATGCACAGTGCATGCCTATCTAAGCTCTAATGCACATGCTTAGAGCTTAGATCTAGTGCTCCTAAAGGTTAGGAATTATCTTACTTCTGAATCTCTGAACCCAGAAGAAACTCTGCACATTGTAAGCAAATAATTTATTTGTTAGGATATGTGTTATTTATTATAGGAGTCTTGGAATGGACTTTCTGATCTGGGAAGCTGGAGTCAGAAAAGAGGGTACTTTGCTCCTGGGTGCATTGCTTTCCTGTGAAGGGACTAAATGTGTGGCCCTGATCTCCCATTCTAACTAAGCAGCAGCCCGCTAAGTTCCCATCATGTTTACCAGCCTTTAACCAATCCTTACCATTCCTCCTGGATTACATTACACAACTTCAAATGCACTCATTGTCTGTCGCAGTTCTGGCTACCTGTTGTAGATTCATATGTGCTGCAGGTTGGAAGCTCCCCTGGTTACTATTCTCAGTCTAGTGAAACACACACACACATACACACACACACACAGGACAAGAGAGACAGTTTTAGTTTTAATTCAGCAATATCTCTCATTTCCTGTATATAAAGACGTTTCCTGTGGTACATTGGTTTTCACATAGTTACAAGTCCATTAGTCCTGAGTGCAGGTAACTTGATAGGCAAGGGGTGAAACTGCTTAGTCACAGAGCCTCTCCTCAAGTGGAGACAGGTTGGAGGGTCTCTGCAAGAAGTCTGTGTTAAGGGCCTGGAACTTTGGGTTTGCATTAGAGTACTAAGGTTGTTCTATTCTTTAAAATTCTCTTTATGTTAAATGGATTAATGATCATAGTTACAAATGGCTTTACAAAATACAAGAGGCTTGACTTGTGTTTTGATTTATGCTTTACTGATAATGGGACAGAGTTTTACAAAGTGACCTTTCTGGCTTATGAACCTGTTATTTACAGAATTCTAGTGCAGCTCTTAGAGGGCAAAAGCTGGAGGGGAATTGAGTCCATGACTCTGAATATTAATCGATTCTGTGTTACTGAGATGCTAGCATGAATTTCACACTAATGCCAGTTCTTTTGTACAGTTTGAAAAAGAACTTCAAAGAATTTCAGAAGCCTATGAGAGTCTGGTCAAGTCCACCACCAAACGAGAGTCACTGGATAAGGCAATGCGCAACAAACTGGAAGGCGAGATCAGAAGACTTCATGATTTCAACAGAGACCTCCGAGGCAAGTTCTCCTCATGTTCTGGTGCTGATAGCCCAGTTCAGGCCCAGGTGGCTTTGCTACAGATGGCATTCTTCCTGTGTTAGATTTTCTTTCAATTCCAGCCATCTGGGAAGGGAGGTGTTCAAATAATAGGCTTGTTCTCCCATCTTGTGGGTGGTAGGAGCAGCCTGGAGCCTTAGAAGTAAAAGTCTGGATGCATAAGGCTGGGAAAGGAAGGGACTGTGTGAAGCCTTCTCAGTTCTTTTAAAGCACTCAGCAGTAGCTCATGATTGGAGGAGCTGTTTAAAATGACCAAGGCCAGCTGTACAACTTTCGGCCCGTCAGGCTGAATCACTTGGCAGCATCCTGTGGAAGACAGTACCTGACTTGCTAGGTATAGCGTAGGAGACAGATCTAGACATATATTCGTCCTGGAGAAAAAAGGAGCCACAGAAACGAAGAGAGTAGATATGTGTCCTTGAAAGAGAGGAGCCACCCTCTGTGGGATCTCGGCCACCTCTAGCATTCATGATGATTTAAAACAAAGTTTTACCTCAGGTTCAGTCAGATAAGCTTCTTTTCAGTTGACTCCTAGGCCTGATACTCAGTGTTCTAGTAGTCCCCAGTGGTTAGGTACCACTTCTTTTACTACAGGCCCTTTTGTTTTGAATATCTTACACATCCAATAAATACTTTAGTCAGATAGTTTAATTGGATAAATGAAGATGTGTCAAATGGTTTGAACAAACAGAACTCCCCGTGTACCGTCTTGATCCATAGGCTGTTTTTATCTTTTCTGGTATTTATTTGTTATTTTTACTTCTTTTTGGTGTTGAGATTCAGGTAGCAGTCACTGGTTAGAGCTGACGATCAGGGTTACACCAGGGCTGGGTTTCAGTCAGGAAGACTTCAGGAAAACATCGCATCAGAGGTGTGCTGGCCATAGCAGAGAATCAATCTGCACTACCCCCTGGCCCTTGCTGCCTGCTGCTGATGCACACGCTTGGGCCAGACTGCACAAAGACCCAGGGCAGCACCCGGGGGCCTTTCTTTTGATATTTGGGGATGTGGTTATAATAGTTTCTCTCCAAGAATTGTTCGTTCCGGGGCTTCTGATTGAGCATTTCTTCTACCCTTTGGCTTCACTTCATTTGCCATTGGATGGCGACTTCAATCCATTTGTACTTACATTAAATCACTTCTTGTTTATTTGTAGATCGACTAGAGACTGCCAACAGACAGCTGTGCAGCAGAGAATACGAGGGGCATGAAGATGAAGCTGCAGAGGGTCATTATACTTCCCAGAGTGAGTTTACATTTATTCCACCCAGCTGGATGTTTAGTCATTTTTAGATAGGTTTTGCACTGTGCACTCTCTGTATTAATTTAGCAGAAGCCTCCTGGTCTCAGTGAGGCTGTCCTGTGGTTCTCAGAGACAGAGCCAAGACTGGTGTGTATATTATTTCAGTGATGTTGAGTCTGTCCTTCTGACCTGCAGTTCCTCTCAGTCTAAAATCTCCTACAAGGAATAGCAACATTACAGTATTTCTTGGCACTCAGCACTTCAAATAAGACAACCTTTTTCCTTGGGAAAAAGTTTTGGTTCTCCGGCCAGGTTTGTGGCTCTTTAGGATGTAGAGTTCAAGACCAGCGGCACCTGCCCACCTGTGAACCATTTAAATGCTCAGCTGAACATCTCCATACATAGTGTTCTTTTCCAGAAACCACTAAACTAAACCCATGTCAGCCAGCAAAATAAAGTTTCTTTGTAAATCAGATTTATTGGGCAAATATCTTAATTTGGCCTGATGCAAGCAATAAAAGGTTTCGACAAACCGTTGATCAGGGCTTGAATTTCTGAAAAGTCTTTACACAAATCGGAAATTTAGAAATCTTACTTTCTTTTTTTAAAGGTATTTAGGAAATAGGAGTCACATCAATATCATAATTCTCAGCAGTGTTATATGTGTGTAAGTACTCATGAAGCATGGACAATTTAAAGAACAGAGTGATGTTTCAGGCATTACCATTTTTTATGATAGTGATATTATGATATGTGGGCTGGGAAATAGCTAAATTTTTAAATTTTCAGTACTGTTTTGTTGGGTTTAACTCCCTTTGTTTCCTCCAAATTTGCTTCTGATTGAATTCCTTCTTTTTGTTAACTCTTCATTTTAAATTCATCTTTATCTTTCCAATGCATATTTTTATTAGTTTATCAATTTTGGAAAGTGTTGGTGGTATTTTTTATACATATTTTATCTACCTTTTTTTTTAGACAGGGTTTGGTTTTATAGTTCAGGCTGGCCCTGAGCTCACTATGTAATCTCGAACTCACAGCAGTCCTCCTGCCTCTACCTCCTGAGTGCTGGAATTACTGGCATGAGCCACCATGCCCAGCATTGTGATGTGTGGTATTGGAGATTGAACTCAGGACCTTGTGCTTGCTAGACAGGCGCCAGAACCACTGAGCTGACTGAATCCCTGGCCCACCTTTCTTCATTTTTAAATTGTTTTGGCAAGCAAACACTCTCTAGGACTTTGCTCTAGATTCTTTTGTGGTCTTATAGTAGGTGACTGGTGGCTGAAACCTCCATCATCAGCCAGCTTTTTAGGGAATGATTTGTTCTTTGCTCCACTGTGTTTGAGAGGCATAAACATTGACCAGAGGCCCATTTTCCAGATTTTCATGAAACTTTGAGTTTTGCTTCTCTAACAAAACATACCTTTCCTTATGAACATGACAGGTTTGCCATCTCATCAGAGCTTTCTCTTGAAAGACAAGCTATCTGAATGATTTTGTATGGGAGGTTTTGACACATTCTGTTTGGATGATCGCATGGTCCTGAGTAGAGTAAAACATGTCAGAGTCTAGGTCTGCTCACTCTGCTGATACTGTATGCCTTCTTGCTAGGGTACAAGTTGACCAGGTCAAAGTGGGAAAGCCAATCCATTTTACCTCTTTGGCATTTGTTCTGGCCCCTGGCCAGACCCTGGGGCGGACAGAGTAAGACTTTGGTATTGGGTAAGCTCAGACACATTCCTGGAGACTAACCTACTGGCTCAGAGCTGAAACCTCCGTCATCAGCCAGCTTTTTAGGGAATGATTTGTTCTTTGCTCCACTGTTGGAGAGGCATAAACATTGACCAGAGGCATTTGTCAGACTTTGCTGTATCCTAACGCTGATGGGTGGTGTAACTGAATCAAAGTGGGGCCCTTGAAACAAGTTTGGTAGAAAGTTCAGCACCAATTTTCCCAAACTTCCTCTTTGCAAGATATGGTGTTCCTTCCTTATCATTTTATAATTATTTGCATTTGGCTTTGCTATTCTGGTCTGTCTTAGGGATGGACTTGATATATAATTTCAAATTTAGGTAGGCTTTTTCTTAGTGGGTTCTAAGACCCCACTGTATGTTAAGAAAATTAGCTTGTTCGCCCTCCTCATACATGTTGCAGGTATTTTTTCCTGTGTTTTTAATTTTACAGCTTTTTAAAATAAGCAAATTTATACTGTTATGTTTGTGTCATATTCAGAAATATTTTTTTATAATCTAAAATTAGAATGCTGTTCATCAGCATCTACAAGTAGGAGTACGATTTCACTATGGATATATTTTCTATTTTAGAAGCCAGGCTGATAGGCAGTGTAGATCACAAGTTCATGAGTGATTAACCTAGAAACAAAGGGGTGTCACTTCAAGGTGGTTGTCAGAAGCTTCATTCCAAGCCCATCTCCTGGGTATGTGTGCACAGAGCTGTCACTACTGCTGCTGTGCTGTCCTGCTTGACTCTGTAGGGCTAGAATTCCAAAGGCTTTTCTGTGTCTGGGCAAGAGCTGGAGAGGTCCTGACTCAAGACAGTAGAAGTAGCAGTGGAAAGCAGAGACAAATAAAGTGTGACACATTAGTAATACATGGTGACCAATTGATAGCAGAGGGGGAGTATTGCAGCAACTAGATGGATCATCAGCCTTTACCATACAAAACAACCAGCCTGGAATTAAATGGCAGTTTAAAGTTCAAGCTGTTTGGTCATCTCATCTATAGCCATTAGCTCAGGGAGCCGGTATAGCAGAGGTACAGAGACATCTGTCCAGGAGGTCAAATGGGAGGTCTTCTCTGTCAGATTTTCATTTTAACGTGTGGGTACAGAACAGCAGGCATGAATTAGTAACTCTTCTCATAGTTATTAGTGTGCTGCATATCTGAGTATTCTTTCAGAACTCCTGTTATTAGAACAGAGGTTGTCAGACTCCTGCTAATCGTAATCATAATCATAAATATTACTCACTCAAGGCAGCCATCTTTTTCAAGTGAGCCTTTAGGCTCCAAGAGCATTGAAGCAGCCCTTGCAATGCAAGCAAAAACTGAGATAATAAAGGGAAGAACTCCTTTGGGGATGACTATTTAAATTCATTTTTCTCTTAAAAACTGAATTCTGTTCTTACGTTGGAGCCTAGAAGGCCTACGTAGTTATCACTGAGTTCTAAAAGTGAAGTGGACCTTAGCCAGTGTTGTTTCTCTCTGTTGCAAACTCTCTCTGTGTTGAACATCTTCAGAAATTAAATGCTTAGGAGTTTGATGACCTGGAGAGAACTTTTTCCCTTATAATTTCAGAGTGTGATAGCATTCTCCTTTGGAGAAGTTAAAAGTTTTATTTGTTTGTTCATTGGTTTCGCTTGTTTGTTTTTCAAAATGTTTTTCTAGCTAATAAGATGATGACATCAGAGCCTAATTGCTTCTGAAAAACAGGGCCTCTAGCCAACTGTTTGGTCTGTGTGAAACTGGGGCTTCTTTGTTCTTTAACTTAACTAAGGTTCCCATTTTCCTTCATTTATTTGTGATACACGCATGCACACACACACACACACACACACATGCGCGTGAAATCAGAGATAGCTTAGTGTCAAAACAACCTCTGAGGATACCTATGATTCTTAATCTTCTTCGTGAAACTTTTTTAACCTTTTTCTTTCTTTCTGAAAATTTGATAGCTCTCTAAAATTCCATCTGCTCTAGGCCAGAAAGCCAAAAATGAAATACTTAATTGGGGGAAGAGTAGACTGGTGGGAATGAAATCTCATTTTACTGGAGTTTTCAAACAGATGTGTGAGAGACCTGTTAGGTTTTTTACTGGATCAATGCTGCTGTGCTTGGGATAGTTCAGGACATCAGCAAGTCCTGTTTAGAGGATGCATAAGACTCTCCACACTTCTGGGATTTTGTGTGCATTTCACATTGAGCATATCTGGTTAAATTTAAGTCTAGGTAGGCTGATTTTGGCTATTACGTGGTATGCCTATCTAAAGGGAAAAAACACTTTTGAGCATTCAGTTTTTTCTTTGTTAAAAAATGAGAAATGGGGCTGGAGATTTAGCTCAGTGATTCCGGTACCTGCCTAGCAAGTGCAAGGTCCCTGGTTTGATCCCCAGTAACCACATACAATAAATAATACCGGGCATGATAACTCATGCCCACCAGCAATCAGTACCACATACCACAGTGTCAGGCATGGTGGCTCACACCTGTAATCCCAGTACTAGGGAAGCAAAGGCAGGAGGATTGCTGAGTTTGAGGTTTACCTGGGCTCCATAGTGAGCTACAAAGCGAGACTCTGTCTCAAAAAAGAGTGAGTAATGGTTTTAAATATACATACCTATTTGATTTTTCTTAAAATTCTTGTGGATTTAAAAACTAATAGAAAATTTGTGTAAGGCCACACTGTTGTAAAAATAATAATTTACCATTTTGGTGTACATTTTAATCATCACCCTTGAATCTTATTTTAGATACTTTAATGTGCTATCTCTTCTGAAATAGGACTCCTAATATTTTCCTAAAATAAAATCTCTCTTATTTTTGTACTCTTATAGGGTCTTTTGTGAACCACAAAGCAGAAATTACAATGACATAAACATTTATTTCATTGACTTACAAAGAGCATTTGGGAGTTATTCTGAATCCTCATTGGTTTTTATTGATCACGTGTTATGGGTTTCCATCAAGGCTCTTTAGGAAGGAGGCTTAGATGTCAAATATTAGTGCACTGACTTCCTTTTCGAGCTTCCCAACACTTTGCCGCAACTCTTGACTCTGGACTCCTCGGTTCAGAGCTCTGGTAAAGCTCTGACTCCATTCTGCATGGTCACAACGTATTTACACAAATATCCTTCACTACATGGCAGAGGCAGAGGCTTTCTTTACCAGTATTGCTCCTGGCCCCCTTAAAACACCTTGCATTTTTATGAAACTTGGCACTCAAAAATGTTTTTCAAGCTAATGAATAAAAATAAAAATAGTAAAGAAGTAGAAATAGTAAAATCTTAGAAATAGTAGGCTTGAAATTCTCCTGAGATAAAATTAGTATCAAAATATACTCACTATCTAGTCATATAGGAAGATATTCCCGTTTGTCGCCTTACTTTGAAGCATGAGACAAATTGAAGGTTATTATTAGAAAATAATAATTATAAAACATTCCGATTTCTAGGGTGTAGGGATTTATCTTCCTTCTATCTTTTCTTTCAAGTATGAGAATATACAGGTAAGAGAAGTCTCATTATTAAAAAAACAGTGATATTTCTCAAGAAAGTTGCTAATTCCATTAGTCTATTTTGGGTCCCTTTGACTGCTTCTCTTCACTCTGCTGTGGGTGTGTTTGGACTGTGCTTTGTAAACGTTTTTATACCACACAGCCAGATACCGTCACCGACCACAGACATGCCAGATACCACAGATCAGTGCCTTGGGCAAAGGGCAAACACTTGCCCATGAAACCTGCCAGAGTGGCATCATCTTGATCAAGAAGATTGTTTTGACTTCTCTGCATTGAGTAGTTCTCTGTAAAGATGATCCCTACTCTTGGCAGGACTGTGAAGTTCTGAAATTCAAAGCACAGCCCCTCACAAATAGCTTGTATTGATTCCTGGTGACTCACTGACATGCTCAGTGAGCTGAAACTAGATGCTTAACCTCCCCACCCCTCTGTTTCCTTTAAGGTAATAGAAGAATAAATCTCCCAGGAACTGAGGATAATTAGAGGTAGAAAATGTAAAGCAGGCTTTATTATTTTTTTTAAACTAACTCTTTTTTGGTAGTGGTTGGGGGATTATTGAACCCAAGGCCTCACACTTGCTAAGCTAGTGGTCTAACGCTAAGCTCTACCAGCCGCTTCCCAGCCACTATTTCAGCGCTCACTTCTCTGGAAGGACTTGCCCGTTCTCAGGAAAGGAGAATGGGGCATGTTCCCAAAGAGTGCCCCATGCTGCACTTAGCCAAGCTGAATTTGGAAGCAGAAGCTGTGAGTGCTTAAGCCCTCTTGATCAACCTTGACAGGCAGTACTGAAAAACGTCAAGCCCGCATGACAACCAGAAGTGTACAGAGTCTGCAGGGCATCTGTTTATGTTCAGTGAAATCTCCTGAAGTGTGAAAATTAATGTTACTCCATTTAGGCTCTGATTTTCCATGCTTAATAAACAGAGCTGATTGAAGAATTGTCTCAGTCAAGTGATGAAGTCTGATCTCTGGCAAGTGAACGTGGGTTATGATTTTTACATTAATGGTTTAAAAAAATTATTCTTGGTATTCTTGCTAAAAGGCCAAAACAGTGAGCTACTTAAGCTATTTTTTAATCCTCTATATTCCTTGTACTGCACAGCTAGATAAATGAACAGTAAGCAAAGACTGAAAAATACATCCATACACATTTCGTGGAGCATCAGGGAAATTTCTTCTTTTTTTAATTGAATTCCTTATTGTACATTTTATATACAGTTCACAATCACACTCAACATTGGGGAGTTTGTACCAGTATATGACAGAAGTTAATTCTCATTTTTACCCATATCCCTACCCACCCATAACCCCGCACCCCTTATATACATGGTATTTCTTTTTTTTTTTTTTTTTTTTGAGATAAAGTCTTGCTCTGTAGTTGAGGCTGGCCCTGAGCTCACTATGTAGCCCATGCAAGCCTCGAACTCAGCAATCCTCCTGCCTCTGCCTCCCGAGTGCTGGGATTACAGGCATGAGCCACCATGCCTGGCACTTTGGTATGTGGTACTGATTGCTGGTGGGCGTGAGTCACCATGTCTAGCATTGTATGTGGTTACCGGGGATCAAACTCAGGACCTTACATTTGAGAGGGTGGTGCCAGAACCACTGAGCTAAATCTCCGGTCCATACATACTATTTGTTTTTCTTTTCAAATCATATTACTTTCCCCTACCACATTCCCTTTGAATATTTCCTATTTTACAAAATCTATCATACATTCTAGAACTCATTTACATCTACAGGTTCTCATACCAGAGAAAAAATATAGTATTTACATATCTGTGATCTATTTATTTCACTTATTAGTATGTCCTCAAGGTGTATCCATTTGCATGTAAATGAATGAAACTTGTCATTCTTGATGGCAGAGTAATACTCCGTTTTATTTTAAAAACCACATTTTCTTTATCCAGTCTCCAGTTCATGGGCATCTAGGTTGTTTCCAAGATTGGGCTATAACAAACATGGTGTACATATGACTTTAAAATATGATTCTTTTAATTCCTTTGAGTATATTCCTAGTTTTCTGAGGAATCTTCACACTGATTTCCACAATGGTTGTACAAGTCTACAATCCCACCCACAGTGAAGAAGTGTTCCTTTCTCTGTGCAGCCTCGCCACCATTTTTTGCTACTTGATTTTGCAATAGCAGCCATCCTTTGTGGAATGAGATGAAATCTCAGTGATGTTTTCATCTGCATCTCTCAAATGACCAGTGATGTTGAACATTTCTTCATATGCTTCTTGGCTTCGTTGACTTCTGCCTCTGAGAAGTGTCTGTTCATTTCAGATGCCCATTTTTGAATTGGGTCTTTAAACTTGGGGGGACTGATCTGTTGAGGTTCTTTATATATTCTAGATAGTAGCCCTTTGTCTGACAAACAGCTGGTAAAGATTTTTTTCCCCATGTTGTTGGTTGTCTTTTAGCTGTGCCAATGGTTTCTTTTGCTGTGCAGAAGCTTTTTAGTAGGATGAGATCCCATTTGTTGATTCTTTCTGCTAGTTCTCATGCTATAGAGGTTTTGTTCATAAAGTCTCTGCCTAAGCCAGTGTCTCCAAGAGTTTTACCTAACTTGTTTTGCACCAGGTTTATTGTTTCTGTTTTAATGGTTAAGTCTCTAATCCATTGTGATTTTAGTTTAGTACACAGTGAAAGAGGTAGGTATAGCTTTAGTTTTTGGCAGGTTAAAGCCCAGTTTTTCCAGAACCATTTGTTAAAGAGGCTGTCTTTCCTCCATTGAGGATGTTTGGCCCCTTTGTCAAAGATAAGGTGGCTTAGGGTATCTGGAGTTGTTTCTGGATCCTCTAATCTATTCCACTGGTCCTTGGGTCTGTTACTTTGCCAGTGCCATGCAGTTTTATCACAGTGGCTTTATAGTAGAGTTTTAAGTTGGAGATTGTAATACCCCCTGCCATGTCCTGGTTGCTTAGAATTGCTTTTGCGATTGTAGGTCTCTTGTGGTTCCAGATGCATTTTTGGATTATATTCTCTAGCTCTGTGAAGTATGGTGTTGGGATTTCAATCAGAATTGCATTGAATCTGTATAGTAGTTGTGAGAGTATAGCCATTTTGACGATGTTGGTTCCCCAACAATTCAAAACTGGGAAATGTGTGCGCAGGTCTTGGCTTAAGTCACATGGTGTTTTCATAGGGAAACCTTCCTGAGATCCAAGGTTATGTTTCCCCTTTATGTACTCCTCCAACACCCTGTACTTCTTCCTTTGTAAATAGTTATCACAGCCTTGCATGAATAGTTGTTTGAACAATCATTTTCTGTCTTCCCCCACTGAACTCCACACACTCTAAAAGTAGGGGCCTGTCATCCTCACCAATCTAATCTTAGCCCGTTATGTTTCCAGAACCTAGCATTGTCCCTTGCATTTACAGACATTTACTAAATATTTGCTCAGTGCTGAATGAAATGATCATTATCATTTACTCAAACAAGCAGTTAAAGACTACCTACTATGAACCAGCTGTGTTCCAGGATGAATTCAGCAATCTTTTTTTTGGAGAACCAGGTGGTAAATATTTCAGGCATTGAGTCTACAGCTACTCAACTCTGACCCAGTAGCCCCCAAACCACCATAGATTATTCATAAACAAATAATTATGGCTGTGTTCCAATACAATATCCTGCACAGAAACACCACGGACCATAGTTTACTGACCTTCACTCTAGGTGCTACTTGTGGAGAGAATGATGAAGGATCTCCAGCAACAGGAGAAAATGTAGCAGGAGAATGCAAAATAAAGATCTTCAAAGTATTTCCTAGATCTTACTCTGTAAATCATTTCAGTTTATACACTGATAGAATTGTTATTTTCTTTCTAAATACCACATCGGGGTGGGGGGTGACTACTCTTAGAATAAGTGGGAAAACTTAGATATGTAAATACAATTACAGATAGTAATTACCCAACGAGGGTCCAAAATTAGCCAATGATGGAGGTCAGGTCGAGCCAGACTAAGCCTGTAGTTGGCCATGATGGTCGTGGACAGTGAGGTCTTGAGGTTCCCTCTCTCAGGTGCCCTTGTGTCCTAATGTTCACATCCTGCTAGGAGATTAGCTGTACATGTGGAGAGTTCAGGTTTGGACAGTACCATAAAGGTTCAAGTCATCGCCAGCAACACATATATCCTCTGAGGCAGAGCTGAGTAGACAGCTGTCTGATGACCCCTGTGAACAACCGTGTCCCCATAGGCTGCCAGCCTGCTGCTTAAAAGCATATCCTGAAAGTCTGGTCCTGGTAACTGTCCTTCCAGTCTTGGTCCAGGCCAATCTGGTTGTATTCATTCAACCACAGTCACAGCTCCCAAAGCTAATCAAGCTCTTCTTGTGAGCTAAGCACTGTGCTAGGCTCTGTGAGTACACTCTCTTTTTTTAATTGAATTCTTTATTGGTACAATTTATATACATCTCACAATCACGTATAACATTGGGGAATTTGTACCAGTATATGACACAAGTTAATTCTCATTTTTACCCATATCCCTACCCACCCACACCTCCCCACCCCCTTTATACATACTCTTATTTTCTTTCTGTATCATATTTATTCCTTCCCCTACACTATCTCTTTTAATTCTTTAAGCAGCCCTTTAAGGTAATGATGAAAGGTATTGTACAGATGAGGAAACTGGGGCACAGTCATGGTCCTAGGAGCTGGTAATTGGAACTAATTTTGAACTCAGGTCTTGTGAGTCTGCCATGAGGAAGCCGCCTCTTGTGTACCAAAGGGTGCAGAGAGTCCCAAAGGTGAAAAATGGTAATGTTGGACTCCCAATGAGCTCAGAAGAGCACCATATTTTCCAAGAGATGAAACTGCAGCCAGGAGTGATCAGGGGTTTGCCTTGACTGTACAGACATTCAGTGACTAACCCATGATAAAATTCAAACCTCCTTTTTCTTATTTTTCTTTCCCCTTTTCTAAAAGGTCAGTTATCAGTGCTAGAAGTGAGTGAAGATACCACGTTTTTACCAGATAACAACAAAGTTCTTATAGTAGAAATGTGATTTGGTTTCAAGTAACTTAGCCTAATACAATGACTTAATAGTAGTATATGCAGATCTTCTCAAATGGATTTTATTACAGTTAACATTCTGCACCCCAACTTCTTTTTAAATTGAGTTTATTGATACATTTTTAGACTGTATTATGATGACATTCCTCTTTGGCAATTTGTACCTGTACATAATGTATCTTGATTCTCATTTTCCCCCCTATCTTTGAACCAGAGCCAATTATAATAAAAAGCCTTGCTGGATAATCCAGTACTTCTTCTTTAGATACCTGCCTTCATTTTTAAAAAAGAATTAGAATAGAGTTTGGAGTCTATAACATATTTTTCTCAAACTGCCTGTGAAATCGACCTTTATGTTCTTGAATTGCATAATTTAAAAAAATGAGAATACAATGAGTAACTGTGGTTTGGTTTCTTGCAATTAGTTTTTGAAGCTATTTTTAGTTGGCGAATTATAGTGAGAGCCTACAGCTGTGTATCTTGATGGAACCAGAGACCTTTGAGAGGACAAAGTGTTTGGTTTATGTCCAGAAAACTTGGTCTTAGACCATTAAAAATAAGCTGCATCTGCTACCAATTTTCTTTCTTGCTACAAAGACTGTGGTCTGGGAGAAAGGGGGGTGGGGAGAGTCTGTTCAAAGCGAATTATAAAAATGACAATGGGAAAGGTTGTGGAGTTAAAGGAGCAGAGAACATGTAATTACAGGCAACACATTTCTTTTTCCTTGGTCAGTCCTAGCATGGACTACTGCGTTCCCCAGATACACTACCCTTGGCATCAACTTGTGATCCTCTTACAATGATTTAGCCGTGTCTGCCATTCCAAAGGGCCATTTTAAAAACAGAGGTGGAGCTGGGGGTACAGCTGGAGACCCTGAAGTCACTCCTCAGCACCACCAAAAAACAACTAAAAACCAAAACATTAGAAATACATGTCTAGGGGCCAGGGATTTAGCTCAGTAGTTCTATCATCTGCCTTGAAAGCATAGCGTTTTGGTAAACACATAAAATACTGAGTTGGTGACTCACACCCACCAGCAATCTGTACCACATACCACAATGCCAGGCATGGTAGCTCATGCCTGTAATCCCAGCACTGGGGTGGCAGAGGCAGGAGGATTGCTGAGTTTGAGCCTTGCCTGGGCTCCATAGTGAGCTCAGGGCCAGCCTGAACTACAAAAAGCAAGACCCTGTCTCAAAAAAATAAAAGGGGAGGCCTGAGATTTAGCTCAGTGGTTCTGGCACCTGCCTAGCAAGCTCGAAGTCCCAGTAACCACATAAAGCAATACTGGGCATGGTGACTCATGCCCACCAGCAATCAGTACCACATGGCACAATGCTGGATGTGGTGGCTCACGCCTATAATCCCAGCACTCAGGAGGCAGAGTCAGAAGGATTGCTGAGTTTGAGGTTTGCCTGGGCTATATAGTGAGCTCAAGGCCAGCCTGAACTACAAAGCAAGACCCTGTCTCAAAAGGGGGGGCTGAGATTTAGTTCAGTGGTTCTAGCGCCACCAGCAATCAGTACCACATACCACAATGCTGGGTGTGGTGGCTCACGCCTATAATCTCCAGCACTCAGGAGACAGAGTCAGGAGGATTGCTGAGTTTGAGGCTTGCCTGGGCTCCATAGTGAGCTCAGGGCCAGCTGAACTACAAAGCAAGACCCTATCTTAAAAAAAGAAAAATTTAGGGCCAGAGAGTTAGCTCAGTGGTTCCGGCACCTGCCTCGCAAGCGCAAGGTCCTGAGTTCGATTTCTGGTAACCACATACAATGCTGGGCGTGGATACTCACGCCCACCAACAATCAATACCACATACCACAGTGCCGGGCGTGGTGGTTCATGCCTGTAATCCCAGCACTCGGGAGGCAGAGACAGGAGGATTGCTGAGTTCGAGGCTTGCCTGGGCTACATAGTGAGCTCAGAGCCAGCCTGAACTACAAAGAGAGACCCTGTCTCAAAAAAAAAAAAAAAATTAGAGTTTAAGTATAAAGTTTCATGAAATGGAACAACCACCACCACCAGGCTTTAGTCAGTCCTCAGTGTCTATAGTTTCACATGTGTAATGGGCATGTACAGACTTTCTTCTTGTCATTATTTCTTTGTATTCTATAATAACTTGACACAGAATTTGCATTGTATTAGGTATTATAGCAAACTAGAGATGACCTTAAGTATACAGAAGGATGCATATATGTAACATACAAATACTAGATTATTTTATGTAAGCAACTAGATCATCTTCAGATTTCAGTATCTTTATAGGGCCCTGGAACCAATACCCTCCAGGTACCAAAGAATGACAGTCAGTAGTTCATATGACTCTCCTTTTGCCCCCCAAGTGAGCTGGCACTTCTTTCCAGAATCTGTCTGCTTATGTCCATTTCAGTACCTTAAGATCATTGTGCTTTATATTGTGTCCCTGTTTTATAGTGTTTTCATCATGGGGAACAGAATCATCTGGTAAAATCTAGTTTGCTATACTTGAAAAAGGACTAATCTGCTCTTTATCTTTTGAAGTGAAGAGAAGACAAAAAGGATTTGTGTCCTATGGTAGTTACGGAAAGTCTGAGTCTTTGGGATTGATTTGCAGTTGACTCATGAAAATACCTCATTTATCTTCTACTTATGTGTCATTATTAATTCATTATTCAATTTGTTAAGATCCTATAAACAGTCATATAAAAGTAGAAGTACATTTTTATTCCAAGGAAAATGGAAAGTTTAACTATACTTGGAAGTAGAGCTGGCTGAACAGATTTATATACTCAGTCAAGCAAGTTCACAGACAACACTTGTAATAAACTTAGATAAATAAAACCCATGAATTGTACCTGTGTATGTAACGTCTGTAGAATTAAAATGCAATATGAAGTATGACTACATTAAATTATATTCAAAAGAATATTACAAGTATTCAAATAACTATTAAATCATACCTTAAAATATTTTACTTTTAAATTGCCTTTGGGCCAGGATATCAAAAATCAATAGATAAGCTATATAAACTAACAAAAATGTAATAATTAAGTTAAATTCTGTCTTACTACCTTAGAACAATATAGAGTGTGTGATTGGCTGTTACTTTCCAGTGATGAATATGAATAGCTGTCAGATAAATTAGTTTAAAGATTGAATTTGGATTTGATTTCACACCAATAGCATCCTCTTATTCAATAACCTATTACTTAACTGTCATATCTCTTTGATATTAAACATTTCAACCATCTTATATTATTAAAGTACCATAAAAGGTCATGCTCGCTGTGACAAGGGTCAGCCGCATGTGATGTAAACCCAGGAGGAAGGAGAAAACAAAGAGATAGCAACCCCTGCACCTGGGACTCAAGAAAGGACTCAGTAGAGAATTATATTCTTCCAAGAAAAAAGCAAGGGGCAGAAGCCTACATCCTATGTAGTGGCCCTTGGAAACTGCTATTTCAGAGGAAATTTTTGCTGCCATACTATGGGGGAAATTCTGTTTCCTTTTTTAAATTTGAGTGGCAAAGTTTCAACACATTACTTTTACTTGGGCTTTACCTTATTTCCTGATATAGGGTTGATGTCTCCAAAAGATTTCTTCGCTATATTTTAATGACAGCCATTTCCATCAATCTTTGTCTCTTTGGAAAAGAGTTCTTATTCAAGAGAAAGATTACTGGAAAGCCCACTGTGTAAAATGCCTGGAACCTAAGGTGACTTCTCCTAAGAATAGGATGTAGTCTTCAGAACTGCTGTCCTTCCTACCTACACCTTACCTGGTACAGTTTTCCATTGCTATCACAAAATACCTGGGGCTGGGTGCTTTATACAGAAAAGGTTAGCTCATGGTTGTGGGGCTGAGAGTGCAAGATCGGACAGCCCCCATATATTAAGCTTTAGTGAGGGCCTTCCAACTACATCACAGCATGGCAGGTGGCGTCCATAGGAACATGCACAGCACATGGAAGATAAGAAACAAGAGGAACTCAAGGGAACTGACAGACTTAGAATGAAGACCTACTCAGTTCTTTTGAGAGTGAAGGCACATCCCTAAAAAGTAGTGCCTCTGTGATTGTATTAATTTCTACTAAGCTCACTTTTTAAGAGCACCAGCTTCAACACTGCCATCCTGGGAACCAGACTTCCAGCCTGTGGGGGACAATTGAAACCATATCCAGACCACAGACTCTGACATCTCCCTTCCTCCTTTCTTCCCTCAGTTCCAAGATCCCATAGAATTAAGTTTGGTTTGAACTCTTTTTCTGGTTTTCCTTTTACAGACTAATTTTAAAAGTTTACTCTCTTAGTCATTTAAAAGGAGCCCTCCTTCAGTGTTCCTGTACTTGTCAGTAAACTACTTAACCATTCACTCACTGCCTGTGTCCCTCTGCCCAGTGGAACCATGGCAACCAGTCCTGGGGACCCTTTGCTGAAGACCCTTGCCTGAAATCACAAGGTGCCATTTCCTGAGAAACTTTGCCTTAAAGAAGACAACAAACCACCAAACTACATTTTTCAGCGTCTGCCCTGCCAGGCGTGGTGGCTTACTCCTGTAATCCCAGCACTCGGGAGGCAGAGGCAGGAGGATCCTGGGATACATAGTGAGCTCAGGGCCAGCCTGAACTATGAAGTGAGACCCTGTCTCAAAAACAACAACAACAGGGCCGGAGGGTTAGCTCAGTGGTTCCGGCACCTGCCTCGCAAGCGCAAGGTCCTGAGTTCGATCCCCGGTAACCACATATAATGCTGGGCATGGAGACACGCCCACCAACAATCAACACCGCATACCACAATGCCGGATGTGGTGGCTCACACCTGTAATCCCAGCACTCGAGAGGCCGAGACAGGAGGATTGCTGAGTTCGCGGCAGCTTGCCTGGGCACCGTAGTGAGATCAGGGCCAGCCTGAACTACAAAGTGAGACCCTGTTAAAGCAAAAACAACAACAACAACAACAACAAAAAACCAATAGGGTCTACCTTGTAGTACTTTTTTGTTTGTGAATTAATAAGTGTGTCTTTTGAAAATAGGTCATCTTTCATGCTGTTTTACTTTAAATAAGTCTATTCTGTGATAGACTCATGTGAGATAAATAGACTGTCGTTTGAATTATATTTTAGGGTTCTCTGTGTTCATCAATTTGACTCTCAAACTGGGTGAAGAAGAAGTGTGGGTAGATGTAAAGGAGTCCCTGTGAATGGACTGTCTTTGGGGCAGATTATTCAGACTCAAATATTTTTGTGGACAGTGAAATAAGTGAAACGCTTTCTTATTGTCTTTATACTCTCACAGCCTCGATAAAAAGAATTACCCTTGGGTCAACAAGGACTTTCTTCTCATGGAACTAATCCTTCACTGTTCTGGAAATTGTGGCTGACCTTTAGAATCAAATACTCCCCAGCTTGTGTTCAGTGTTGTCAGAGAGGGTGTCAGGGAACCCAGGGCTGAAGGATCCCTGGAGAAGCAACAGCAAGAGAAGAAATGTTGGGTAATTTGACAGACAATTGTTTGGGCCTTTTTTCATAAGAGGGAGTCAGTTTCATAATGCTGTTAGTGTTGATTGGCATATCCCCTTTGTTTCAATTTCTTTCTGGATAGAAAAGGGAGTACAGGTTTAAAGGAGAAAGAGCAAGTGTCCTGGTGATTGATCTTTTTGTTACAGAAAGAAAAATCTGCCTGTGCTAGCTTAAGCCCCAGAGAGAGGACAGTGTTTTAACTTTCTGGAAGTGTGTTGTCATAGGCAGGAAGTGAGGCAGGCTTTTCAAGGACTGTGAGACCTGTGAGAATCAAGTCACAGTTTGTATTTGGGAACCTCTGTTCCTCTCTCCTCACTGTAGACCCTCTTCCTCCGTATCTCCATCTGCTCACTCCTTCATTCCCATCAGTGTGCCTTTCCATGTCTCTCCCACACACACACTTGATCACCAGTCTGAGGTTGCCTGTCCTATCAGTGTCACTGCCTGTCCCAGGCTCCCACCTGATTCCCAAGTGAGAGACCAGTTGAAGAGCTCAGTTCATGTTGTCCTGCAATTTTGATCACCTGTCAAAGCGGGAAAAAGGGGAACTATTTTAGACTACAAATGGGTCTCATTGGCAGAACTTAGCCTTTTGGATGGAAGAATGTCATAGACAGGTCTTTGAAATAGGGCACTAGCTGAACAGATAACAGGAAAGTTAGTCTACTCTAGAAAATTCCAGACTAGGAAGCATTTGTCTCTTCCAAACCCTGCTCTGATACACAGAGGGCCTGGGTGCTATTAGCCATGTCTCCCTTCAGCTTTCCACCAAGCTTGTTCTTTGTGCATGGCCTCTTCTCTAGGAACATTTTTTTTAATTGAATTCTTTATTAGTACATTTTATATACAACTCACAATCAAACACAACATTGGGGAATTTGTACCCATATATGACATAAGTTAATTCTCATTTTTACCCACATCCCTACTCACCCACAATCCCCACCCCTTATATACCTGCTTTTTAATTTTCTTTCGGAATCATACTGATTCTAGGAACATTTTTAAAACTCTTGTCACACAGAGGATCCCAGAGACTACTCCTAAAATCATTCAACGTATTTCTAGTCCTTGGCATTTCAGGAAAGGTTGTCTGGACTGTGCTACCTCCTCTATAACTCTGCCACTGTCTAAGCTGTAAGAACCATCCTTGAGAAATTCCAGGGAGACGCATGACCCCTCAGAACTAGATGTCCAGACAGACTAGTTATGATCGCTGTGGGAATATTTGAAATTTGTAGTTCCAGCAGAATTAGCTTTGTCTAGTTTGATCTATTTCTTTGTCCGTGTGTGTGTGTGTGTGTGTGTGTGTGTGTGTGTGTGTGCACGTGCTCGTGTGTGCCTGCCTGCCTGCCTGCCTGTCTGTCTCTCCTGTTAACCCTCAAAATCCAGTTTCTTAAGGCTCAAACCTCTGTCCCAGGTTGGAAAAAGAGGAATATCTTTTAGGTCACCCCTTGATCAAGGTGGTAATAGCTGGACTCTTCTATCCCTTCAGCTGTATGTACCTTAGGAAAAAATGAGTCAAAAGCTTATTGTATAAGAAAAGCTTAGAAAACTAATTCTTCCTTGACAAGGACCAGGGTGTAACTTTACTTTCCTTATGAGTTCTAATCAGAAGCTGGGGCACTGAATTAAAACATACCAGGCAGCACGCCCCAGGACTTCTACAGGCAGCCCGCACCCTCTGGGCTTCTCCACAGAAGTTACCGGCACCCACAGTCCCATCGTTTCAACAGGCTGTTTCAACAGGCCGAGTACTTTGAACTGCCTAGGGGAAGGGGACTGAAGGGAGACCAGTTTGAAGTGGAGGCCCAGTTCTAGTTTCCATCTGCTTCTCTTTCTCTGAGCAAGGAAACCCACGTGGAACAGCCACTGACTTTTTATCAGTAACAACTCCTGTTGCTTCAGTGTTCTCGTTTTTTAAATGGGGCTGATGTAAGGATCAAAAGAGGTTCTTTTTAAACCTTGTGGCTCAGTTACTGGGACATAGTAAATCTTCAGAAATATGTGTTGGTTCTTATTTATTGTTGGTGGTAGGTCCCTTTTCACTGGTAGTTGTTTTAATTCTCAGCAGTCCTGTAAAATGCATCTTGTTTCACTTGAGGAAATGGATTCTAGAGAAGTGAAGTCATATTCCAAGGTCAAGTCGTATGTGAAGGCACCAGAATCAAAATTGGGCTTGTTAGGCTTCAGAGCCCATGCCACGGTCGTGGGTTCAGGAGAAAACACTGTATGAACACACAGCCTTCTGTGTAAATGGGCTGTGGGCCATCAGGCGAAACTCTACACAGGCTCCCTGCTCCATGCAGTTCTGTGTAATTCGTATCCACTGAGTAAACACACCATTCTGGGCAAGAATTCCCATGTGTCAACTTGCCTGTTTTAGGAATTCTTGGTGTATACGTTGGAGCCCAACCAAAAATTTAGTGTAGGGGTTGGTCTTTCCTGAGAACCATCACAAAAAGGCCTAGAAAATAATAAACTGAAGGGACTTTACTGTGAGGTGACTTCACCCAGGGTCTCTCCCTCCATACCTCTCAAAAGTGGTCTTTTTGGAAAGAGCCAGATACACTTCAGAGATCACACTTCTTCAGGGAGCTGAGGAGCTCAGATGTCTCACTGTGGGCCGCTGCCTTAACCCTCCTTTCCATGCCTATAGCCAAATCAGGCAGCCTTTCCCGTTTCCTCATAGACCCTCTGCATGCATTTATTTATAAAACTTGCCATATTGCCTTTCTCTACGCCCTGTCCTCTCTTCTTGACAAGTTGAGAGCTGCATGCTAACTGCTACTGACTTTGAAGCCCCCGGAATTTGTTAGTCTTCTGGAACAATAATAATAACCACAGTGTTATTGTTACCAGTTGAGTGGTTGAGGGTTCTTTTGCTCAATTTAGATGGAAATCATGAATCAGCAAAATGCAGCTCTGTTGAAGTGCTTAATGCCACCAGGCAACACTGGGTAATGTTGGGTGCCAGCACTGCTTCTGGTGACCACTGCCATCCAGTACCAGCTTGTCCTAGACACTGCAGGTCATGCTGCCAGTGCTAGTCTTTGCTGTTTCTCTTCCTTGGCTGCTGGTCTCTGGAGAACTTAAGTGTTTATTGCTCTTTCTGTTGAAATGACCATTCTGTCCACATTACTCAGGATTCTTACAGGATCGCTGGAGCCCTTGCTTCCTGAGAAATAAATCACAAGCAGATTTAACAGACCATCAAAGCATACAGCACATATGGCTCAGTACAACAGAGGGAGCCCTCCTAGACCCATCAAGAAGTGTGAGAGAGGCTCTGCTTACAGAGCAGTTGCAGGGCTGTGATTGGTCCGAGTGAGTGCAGGCCTGCCAGGAGTTGAGCTTTGAGCCTGTTGATTGGTCCAAGCATTGAGCTGCAATTGCTCCAAGTGAGTGCACGCCCCCAGCCCGGGGGCAGCACAGGCTGTTTGATTGACAGCTGTCCCATCTCTAGGGAAAATGGTAGCGCTGAAAGTGGGAATCTTGAGAAGGCCAGCTGTGTTTGTCAGAGGGAATTGGGGTTTAAGGAGGTTGGGTTAGTTAACAGTGGGCCCAGATACTCCCCATATTAGCCACATCATGGTCCCCTCTCCCCCAACATATAAAGTAGCAGAAGCAGGGGTGAGACACCACAGGCAACAGCCAAACTACACTCCTGTCAGAGCAGACGGGGAGAGAGTGGCTGCTAGATTAGCGGGGAGGAGACCGACCCCGTGCTGCTGCAAGACGGAGCAAGTGGACAGGAGGGACGCGACAGCCACCAGCTGAACCAGGGCCCCTGTCTGACTGGCACAGGAGAAATGAGAGGGTCTCCTATGACTCATTATCAAAGCTGACATTTATTGGGTCTTCCTGTGTGCTTTTTGAAGTAGGTAGTCTGGTGATCCATTAAAGGGGGAAAAAAAATCAACTAAGGAAAAAGGAGGCCAAAGTCAAAAACTGTAAGTGGTACGGATGGGTATGAACTGAAGTGGTGCCAGTCTGGAATCACGTTTTTAATCAGTATCTCTGTCACCTACGTGTAGTAGATGCTCAATTAATACTTGTTAACAGGTGCACATATGAATGTAATTGCTGTGTTTTAAGAAATAAGACTTCCGACACACTTAAGTGTGTACAGTAATGTGCCTAACTGTAACAGGCTCTTCTGCAGCATGTCTGTTTACCTGCTCCCATAGGAGAGCGGATTTTGTGATCATGCATTAGAAAAATACAAATTCTGCCTCTCACTAATGAGCATCATTTCTGTGGAAAAATCACTTATACTTTCGTAATGTTATTTTCCTAAACTGAAAAACAAGAGTAATAATGGTACCTACCTCATACAGTAAACTTAGAGTAAAGGAAATATTATCAAGGGGATAATTACGGGGAATGATGTAAGTTACCATCGAAACAAGTTCTCACTCAACAAACATGAGCAGTTACTGTTATTAGCACTGTTGTTGTGAACATTGTGTAAAAGGTTTGTAACTGAGAGCACTATTCCCTGCCAATGGGCAGAAGGCTCTGAGCCAGCTTGAGTGACACATGTTGGCATGGCTGCCCCATGAAATCTGTCATAAGAGTCAGGGCAGAGATGTTTTGATCATGTATTTCAGTCGCCTTCAAGTTATTCCATAGCAAATGAAGCATTTACTCAGTATTTATACCTTTCTTTCATAATATAAAATGTGGGGTTTGAGGAGCCTGGGCAGAGAGAGAACTGAGGGATCCACAGTCAGTACCAACCATCAAATTAGTAGTGGTTTCTAAATGAACGGTAAGCGGAGGTAAAGGGCATAGTTAGGCAGCAGGAGATAGATTACAAGAATGCTGAGTACCTATTAGCTAACAGGAACTACAGTTTAGCTGGCATTGAACTGGGCACACAAGGGAGACCCCCTCCCCCCCTTTTTTTTCAGACAGGGTCTTGCTTTGTAGTTCAGGCTGACCCTGTGCTCACCCTGTAGCCCAGGCAAGCCTTGAACTCAGCAATCCTCCTGCCTCTGCCTCCTGAGTGAGCCACCATGCCCAGATTATGGTGTGTGGTACTGATTGCTATGGGCATGAGCCGCCACACCCAGCATTGTGGTATGTGGTACCACAGATCAAACTCGGGACCTTGCGCTGTGAGACAGATGCCAGAACCACTGAGCTAAATTCCCCGGCCTGAGATACTCATTTGGTGTTTGTTTGTTTGTTTGTTTACTCAACTGTTATTCAAGTAGGCACTCTTCTAAACCCAAGGAGTCAACAGTAAAACAGATAAGTCTCCCAACATACAACTCCATCTCCATTAATAGAGCCATCACTATTACACTGTGATTTAGATGTTGTCATTTCCTTTTGATGGACAAGGGAGCAGAGGCTCAGAGGCTGAGAGTTTAATACCTTGCTTGAGGCCTCATTGGAATGTAGTAGCCTTGGGAATGTAATCTAGGCCTTTTGATGCTAAAGTTTATTTTTTTGTCCCATATGATGCTACCTATCAAGGAAATAGCAAATGCTAGAGTCCTGCAGATGCCTATGTGTATGTGTTGGAGGGAAGAGTAGTTTAAAGCTCTAATCTAGATAGTTGCTGTAACAGAGCAATAATTGCAATCCTTGATTTTCCAAAAATGCTTTGTAGCTTCTGTTCACGAGCACAACTCAGCCTGTCATTTTACTGCTTCTCACCAAAATCTAAGCGGTTCCCTCAGCCAAGAAGGAAATTTTTATACTTAGGTCAACGAGCAGGCCTAGAGGCTCCAGAGTCCATTGGCTCGTTCCATGGCAAACCTGCCTAGAGACTCTTGGGTCCCTCCAAGGCTGGACAAGGCCAGCAGGCACCATGTGCATTGAAATTTTCCAGACCCAGGGAGCAAGTGTGCAGATGTCAGTGAGCTTAAACAGAATGAGGGAGATGCTGTGGTCCATTCAAGGCTGTGGTGGTGAGGCCCAGAGCTGGGCGGGAGTAGCTGCTGACCCCTTTGGTCAGGCCCTTGGGTGCCCATTTCGCACGTATTGGAAAAGCAAAATGCATAGACAGCATTTCACATGCCACCAGAAGGGAGCGGGTGGAGGGCAGCTGGTCTCTGGTGGGGTGTAAACCGTAACAACAGTGTTCTGCTCTGGGCCGTGTCTCAGTGAGTGGCCCTGTTTTGCCTCTAGGGCCTGCTCTTGTTTCCAGAGCACACAGCCACACTGAGGTCCCCAAGTCCGCTCATTCAGTCTGTCTGTTCAGAGGCTGTTCCATCCCCTTCTAATGCCACTGACATAATTTCAAAATGCAAAGACAGCGCAGTCGAGAGGAAAGGACGTCCTAGTGGAACATCAGGAGACCTGGATTCTGGCCCTGGCTCCACCCCAGCTGGCGCTGGAACCCTGCACAGGGGACTTTGCTTTCCTGGACTTTCCTTTTCTCACTATATGTTGATGTTTTCTGTGACCCTTACTTGCTGCAAAGCCATGATTTTGTTATCTGATACTTGTAGCATTATAGTTTTTTAGTATTCATGTCTTATACTCAAAATCACATTTCCTCTTCCTCTAGTGCACCATTCTTTCTATTGCTCCCATAGTGCTGGTCTTTATCGTCCAATAGCAACTCGTTACACTAGTGAGTCTGCAGAGAAGGAAATAATGGCTGAGTGCAGCCGCTGTGGACATGCCAGCCTGCCTTCCTGTCCTGTGCTCTCTGGGCGGTGTTGTGGGTTGCTAGGAGAACTGTGATAACTGGCATGAAGCATTTGAATGATCAGGCCACACAGGAATCAGTTTCCAACTACTGCTGCCACAACTATGCATCGCAGTTTCTATGAATATGGAATAATGTGCACATGGTTTTATAACTGCTTCCTGTCAATAATAAAGTTTTTTTCCCATGTCACTAGCATTCTTAATTTTCATGGCTGTGTACTATCGTAGAGTTTATAGTAGTGTGTTTTACCAATCCCTTCCTTACAAATTCATTCGTTTTTCCATATTATAAACAACATACCTAAATAATTTACTTAAAAATGAAAATATATTGCTTTGTAACAGAAAACACGTTTTCCATAAGAAATGCTCATTCTCAGGACTGCAGAACTCTCCCATTTCATTAAGGACAGAAGTACGGAGAGGAAAGCAGACAGAGGTGACTCAGGGTACAGCAGGCTGGATCCCGCATCCAGGGAGTCTGTGGTTATCATTGCATTCACATCGAGTGAGAGAAGAGCAGTTTTCGTAAATCCGAAGCCTTGTCCCTCCATGTGCGGCCTGGTCACGGGGGAAGAGGATGCGGGTGGAGGTTGCAGTCCTGGGCTTGGAGCTCCCCGCTGCTGTCTGGCTGAGACAAATAGCTCATCTTCCTGGACCCTGGTTTATTTTTCTGTGATGAGAGTACTGTTACTACTGAAGGTGCCTGCCTTCGTATCACAGCGTGGAAGGCGCCGGCAGGAAAAGCTGTGAGCATAAAATCAGGTAGAAAGCACAAGACTAACTTGAAGCGTTAGTCAGTGTGGTGGAGAAGTGAGTCGTGGAGAATCTGGGCTTGCTAGTTCTCATTTGCTTCTAATCGCAGCAACTGGGACCTGGCATGTCTCTAGGGTTAACGGTGGTTTTTGAGAAAGTTCTCACCTTACACACTACTGCAATTCAGAGGGAGCAATAGCAGTAATTCAATCCTTTACTGTTTGCATGCTTTTTTACTCTTAATCCTTGCCAGATGTAGACTGGCAGTGAGCCCAGAGACTGAGCTTTCTGAGAGAGGTAATTTTGTTCTTTCCTCCTTCTAGACAAAGAATTCTTGAAGGAAAAGGAGAAGTTAGAAATGGAGTTAGCGGCAGTGCGAACTGCAAGTGAGGACCATCGGAGACACATTGAGATCCTGGACCAAGCTTTGAGCAACGCCCAGGCCAAAGTCATCAAGCTGGAAGAGGAGGTGAGCCCAGGCTTAGGGATTGGGAATGAGGGAGACAGAGCCCACCGGGCCACCACTTCCTGTTCCTAAGTCAGCTACTTTAAACAGAGGACCTGACACTGGGGAGATGTGGGTGTTGGGAACTCCCCAAATAAAGATGAGTAAAAGTAGAGTTTATCTACCCCAGAGCCAGGCACACATGAATGCCATCAGCAAAGAGCTCACAGCCTGAGGCCTGGCCTAAAGCCCATGGATTGGAAATAAATGGAAGAACTGGAAACCACTAGTGCCTGTACAGCAGAGAGACAAACAGTTTTTAAAAATAACTCAATATCTGTGTCTTTGGGCTTCTGACTGGAGAGAGGAAAGCAAAAGTTGCCTGATGGGTGGTGTGTTTGGCACTTCTGGCTCCAGGCTGCAGAACTGAGGTTGGCCACGCAGAATCCCACATCCCATTCAAGTATTCCGGACTTGGTAATTTCTGCTGAAGTCAACCCCTTTCCTTTGGTAAAGTAGACTTTCCCTTTAAAGTGGAGTGAGGCATCAGAGCAGCTATTTCTGAGGTCCGTACTAGGTGACCGCAGAGGCAAGAAGAAGAGCATTGTCTCCCCGCAGACCAGAGTCTGTGCCTGCATCTTCAGCCCCCCCACGGTGGTGGCACCTCTGTGTCATGGGGGCTGGACCAGAACAGGGTCTGTTGCAGGAAGTAGACTCCCAGTCTTGAGGCTTCACTGAGGTAGTCTACATCAATACGTAGCTTTGTGTTTGGAGCAAAGAAAACAGTAATGCATGCTATCCGTTCTTATTACTTTTCAATAACAGCTAGGGGGGCTTATTACTCCAAATAGCATCTTCTGATGAAGGAAACTCAGATGTCTCTGCAAACTTCACCTTCACAGATGGCACTGCTACAGGGGAACATTTTTATCCAAATAAGAGACTTGTCCATTAGAAGCTTCTTAAATCTTGCAGGTCATGTGTAGAGGCTATGGATTTAACAGTAGAAGGAGGATCCCAGGGAGTAGCCCCACGGAAATTGACCTCCACGCCTTGAGGGCAGGAGGCCTGCTCTGGAGAAAGGAAGCTGAACTCCTTTTTCTTATCCTTGAATTTGCTTCTCGGGAGTCTGTTTCCACATCTGGAGTGAAAGGAAATTATAATTTAAAAATAATTTTAGACTCTCTTGATGATAGGTTCTCCAAAATGCCCATTATGGTCTTTTCTTGTCATTATTTTTAGGCAGGATCTTTGTTTGATTGGATGCAGCCTCTCCAAAGTGACTCATGTGTCTGGCTTCCCACCTCACTTCTTGCTCACAGGAAAGTTTCTTCCCAAGTGACTTAATTCAGTCCAGATGGCTGATGCCGAGAGCTCACTATAGTTTGCCCTGGGGTAAGAGCACCCAGTAGATCCTGGGAATGCTGGAATAGGATGTATGAGCTCCATGACATAATAGCTGTATGACCTTCAGCAAGTCACTTACTCTCTTTGTCCTCAGCTTTCTCCTCTCCTCAATGGAATAATAAAAAATTTTAGGGCCAGAGATTTAGCTCAGTGGTTCCAACACCTGCCTAGCAAGTGCAAGGGCCCTGGTTCTATCCCGATAACCACATACAATACTGGGCGTGGTGACTCACACCCACTAGCAATCAGTACTGTATACCACAGTGCCAGGTATGGTGGCTCATGCCTGTAATCCCAGCACTCAGGAGGCAGAGGCAGGAGGATTGCTGAGTTCTAAGATTGCCTGGGCTAGTCAGCTCATGGCCAGCCAGAACTACAAAGTGAGACCCTGTCTCAAAAAAAAAAAAAAAAAATTTACCTCTTACTGTCATTGGGAGGATTAAATGAGACATTACTTATAAAGCACACAGCTTTGTGTTGTGCCACTGAGAAAATGTTGGCTGATGTAACACTGTTATTAATCATCTTCACTGTCGTGTACTCTGTGCTGGACTAAAAGTTTGTATGAAAATAAAGGAGACAGAATCATATCTTTGCATATTTTGCTGTAGCTTAAGGGTGATATTTGTTCATTTAGTCATTTAACAAACACATATTGGGTGATGAGAACTGTGCCAGGCATTGGAGACACACTGCTCACTCTGCCCAGGAACCAAAGTAGATCTCACTGTGCTGCAGGCATTCAGAAAACTGTATGCAGTAGAAGATGTGGTGAGTGGTGTATGAATGAAATGAAGTATTTGGTGCCGTGAGGCCTCTGAGAGTTGCAGAACCTGTGCTTAGTAGGTTCTCAGAAGTCTACTGAATTGAACTGCCGAAAGCACAAGGAGTGAAAAGGTCATGCAAAAACTGACCCCCCAAAAAGGTATATAATCTGTTAAGTTGATGTCCATTTCTTGAAAGATCAGAAGAGTCTGCATTTTATCCCAATGGCCTTTTATCCCGATGGCCCAGCTCATGGCCTTCCTGCCTGGTAAGTCAGAAACTCTCCAAGCAGCAAGCTGCCAGTCACTAGCACATCACAGCTGGACAGTGGGACCCAGGCTCGAGCCAGGGCTGAGTCACCTGCAAAGCATCTGCGCAGAATGGTGCATCAGGTGCAGAAGGACAGGAAATAGCAGCTGGCGTCTTCTTGCCAGAACCAAGTCCAGTAAATGTCTCATCCAAGTTTTTGGCACCAGCTAATTCCCAGGGTGATAGAAAGGTGCCTGGATTAGTGAACATGGGCCAGACTTCCAGTGAGGAGAAAGCAGTTTGGATAACAGCCTCAAGCTGTGGTCAAGATTTTTAAAGCCAGACCTCAGGCAGCTTTTACTTAAAACATTTAGCTTAATTTCCATTTCTTGAGGTCATTTTTGTTGAGTGCTCATTATGCCTTTCTTGTCTCTTCAGGCTATCTCTTCAAAGTCTCTGAAATCTTCACTCTATACTTATAATAAATTTTTACACGCAAATGGGTATACATGCATATCTATGCATATGTACACACATAATTTCCTTATAGCAAAATTGTTTATATTTATCATTGAAAAATTAAAATTCTTTATACAAAATATTCTTTACGCAGGCCATACAGATAAATACAGTTACTGTTTTAAGTATTATTCCTGGTATTTTTTTCATGGACCAACACATAGGAAGACAAAAAATAGTTGTAAAAATGTGTATAATTTTTATTTGTGTTTTTCATGTTACATTATAGAATAAATATTTTTTCACAGTATTAAAAGCTCCTTATAACCTCCGTTCCAGTGGCTGAAAATTCTGTAATTATGAAGGAATAACCAAGCATTGAGTCTAAAGCTATACAAATTACCAAAAGCAGGTGCCCCAGAGAGCTCCTATTCCAAGCATCCCAGCCACTTTAAGAGTAACTGATGGCCTTTGTGTGAAACTCGTCCGTGGTCGGAGCACACCTGAGGGAGAAGAGGAGGGAGGCGCCCACACCCGCACTGTGAACAAGGCCGTCTCCCTCCCACCTCCCCCCACTGACAGTCACAGGACCCAGCTCTGCTCTCTCGCTTTGCCCCTCAGCTGCGAGAGAAGCAAGCCTATGTGGAGAAAGTGGAGAAGCTGCAGCAGGCCCTGACGCAGCTGCAATCTGCGTGTGAGAAGCGAGAGCAGATGGAGCGCAGGCTGCGGACCTGGCTGGAGAGAGAGCTGGACGCGCTGAGGACCCAGCAGGTGAGCGAAATTCACTGAACACATGTGCAGCGCCCTCAAGGGCCACCACTCCGTACACTCGGAGCTCCCTGCCCTGAAACCCAGACACCAGAGGATGCGTCGCAGGGTCCACTCACTGTGAAGAAACAAACTTCCTCATGGAGAGAAGGAATCACCACCTCGGTCCTGCTGGGAGGGGAGGGCTGTTTCACACTTGAGTGGACTTTGAAGGGTGACTTTCTTGGATTTTCGGGCCAAGAACATAGAGAGTGTGTAAAGGAGAGGTCATGGAGCGGCAGGGCAAGTCCAGGGCAGCTGGGTGCCATGAGAACGGCACAGTAAGTGGCCGGAGAGGGGGCAGTGGCCTGTCCGTGGAAGGTGTTTGGTCAAGTGGAGTAGCCTTCCTCCTGTAATCAAAAGCTGGGACTACAGTCAGTGCCTTGGCAGGCAGATGGGGAAGCCAGGCAGACCTGTCTGAAGACTCCCAGTATGGTCTCAGGTAGTGTGACAGTGGGAGTTCATGGAGGAGCTAAAGGCAAGAGCCGATAAGAATGAAATCAGGGGCCGGAGATTTAGTTCAGTGGTTCTGGCACCTGCCTGGCAAGCACAAGGTCCCTGGTTTGATCCCCAGTAACCATATACAATAATACCAGGTGTCGTGACTCTCACACCAGCAGTCAGTACCACATACCATAAATGCTGGGCGTGGTGGCTCATACCTGTAATCCCAGCACTTGGGAGGCAGAGGCAGGAGGATTGCTGAGTTCGAGGCTTGCCTGGGCTACCTAGTGAGAGCTCAGGGCCAGCCTGAGCTACAAAGCGAGACCGTGTCTCAAAAAGAAAAAAAAAAAAAGGCCGGAGATTTAGCTCAGTGATTCTGGCACTTGCCTACCAAGCTCAAGGTCCCTGGTTCGATCCCCAGTAACCACGTACAATACCACAACCAGCAATCAATACCACATACCACGATGGCGGGTGTGGTGGCTTATGTCTATAATCCCAGCATTCAGGAGGCAGAGGCAGAAGGATTGCTGAGTTCCAGGCTTGCCTGGGCTACATAGTGAGCTCAGGGCCAGCCTGAACTCAAAGCGAGATTCTGTCTCAAGAAAAAAAAAAAAGGGTGAAATCAGTAGGACATT
Source organism: Thryonomys swinderianus (assembly GCA_004025085.1). NCBI lineage: Eukaryota > Metazoa > Chordata > Mammalia > Rodentia > Thryonomyidae > Thryonomys > Thryonomys swinderianus. The sequence continues at coordinate 42,203 of PVIC010003345.1, forward strand.
GTAATTGCTGAGTTTTCAGAAGCGATTGAGGGAAGGAGTTTAGACCACCCCAGAAGTAATACTGGCCAAAAGCTGCAATTTCTCCTGCTTCTCCTCTGCTGATAACAGCTGATAATGTCACTCTGCTACAGGTAAGCATGGGGTAGAATGCTCCACCCAGGGTCAGTGTGCACCTAAACAAAGGAAAAAGTCTGGCAGGACAGCTCCACTCCAGACTGGCCAGGGGCTCTGGCTGCCCCTCGGCTTGCCCGTCATCCACCTGTTATGTGGCCAGTGAAGGGTGCGATCTGAGTGGGTTACCCAGGAAACAGAAGGCAGGCTCCGGGGAACTATCTGCTGGGTAGGGCCTAGTAGTATTGGTTGAAACACTTGAAAGCATGTGCTCAGACCAGCCCAGCCTTCGGGCACAGAGGCTCTTGCGGTTCCCTCTGGATGTGTGCACTTAGCTGACCAAGCTAGTGATGCCGCCATCGTCCAAAGAGCGAAGAAACCCACCCTGGCCTCCACCCCCTTGGCCCGGTTGACAGCTTGTGAGGAAGCACGGTCCTTTTCCTGACTTGTGATCCTTACAACCTTCGCTGCATCCTCTGGCATCCAGTGAGGCCTTCCTCCACTGTTCTGCTATTCGGCTGATCTGGGCCTTCCCAACATGAGAACAGGGCTTCCCCGCCAAAAGCGTGGTAGACTGACAAGTCTCTGGCTGGCGTAATGCGCACATGTCAACTCTTAGAGCCAAGAAGAAAGTTGTCTTCCAATTAATGTGTTACCCACACCCTATAGTTAGAATACTTACACTTGGCTTTTCTGTTTTGAATGCTGTGATACTAGATTTAGCTCTCTTATTCTTGTCTTGTATAGAGAGAAGTGAGATTTTGGAGTTATTTGAAAAATGTCCTGATTGCCACAGAGGACAGCTCACTCTGTGTGTTCAGACCCGTGTGTGCTCCCCCCAACCTCCTGTCTCCCTCAGACCAGCAGCAGCTACCGAGTGACCCGTGCGGAGGCTGAGGGGCCAGCATGCTGCTGCTGCTGCTGCCGCGGCCCCGGTGTCAGAACTGGCGCACACTGTGGGTTTGTGCTCAGGAACTGAGAGCAGATCCCCACTGTATGTGGCTGACCCGAGACCGGGTAGACAAAGACAGTCCTCAGGACTGAACAGAGTTTGGTGCTCAGCATTTCTCCATAAATAATGTAGCAGGTGTTTTTTTATGAGAGTATTAATATATCTCCTATGATACATGACACGTTCAGATTTTCCTGTTACACTTTTTAAAAATACTTTTATTTCTATTATTACCAATAGGTACATATTATCCTATAACCAGATAAGATAAAAATGCTATTACAAAAATATACACACACATATAATTCCTTAAAATCATGAATTTCAGGGCCGGAGATTTAGCTCAGTGGTTCCAGCACCTGCCTAGAAGCACAAAGTCCCTGGTGACCACATACAACAATGCTGGGCATGGTGACTTACGCCCAGCATCAATCAGTACCACACACCACAGTGCCGGGCGTGGTGGCTCACGCCTGTAATCCCAGCGCTCCGGAGACAGAGACAGGAGGATTGCTGAGTTCCAGGCTTGCCTGGGCTGCATAGTGAACTCAGGGCCAGCCTGAACTACAAAGTTGAGACCCTGTCTCAACAACAAAAAAAAAAAGATCATGAATTTCATAAAACTATGACTTTCCCCCCCAGTGCCGTGTGGTAGACGCTGTCGGTGCCCCGAGGTGACCGCGCCCACTCCAGAGCGTAGAGTCACCTGAGAAGCTCCGCCTTTCCCGGAAAAGCTGCCCCTGGGCCCCTGCGGTTGTCCCTGCAGCCCCGTGTAGCCACATCTGCGCCTGCCTTTCTTTGGGAGAAGCGTGGGCAGCCTCAGGAGAGCTGCTGCGCCCCGCGCCCCGCTCGCTCCTTTCCCATGCGACGGGAAGGCCCTTGCCTGACGCCCTCGCAAGGCCCCGGCCTTCCTCACCTCCGCACGTCAGCAGGAGCAGCCAGCCTGGCTCGCCACGGCCCAGGGGCCCGGGCCTGAAGACCCGCTCAGGCTGTGATACCGGGCGGACCCCAGGGCACAGCTGGCGCTCTCCACCTGGCTTTCTAGGAACACAGAGCCCCCAGCAGGCTCCCAGGAGGCTCTGGGAAGTGCCCTGTATTCTTCCAGAAGGGCGGGCACACACAGGATGAGCAGCGTGCCATGAAATTGTCTACTGACTTGGAACCTGGGCTTCAGTGTTAGACTGAGAGTCTAAATAACCTTTCTGAGCCTCAACGAAAAAGTGATCCTCGTCTAAAAATTATACTCACGTTAACTTTTTTGTTTTTTGTGTTTTTTTTTGAGACAGGATTTCACTATGTAGTTCAGATTTGCTTTGAACTTTGAACCCACTGTGTAGCCCAGGCTGGCCTTGAACTGGTGGCCATCCGCCTGCCTCTGGCTCCTGGGTGCTGGGATTACAGGCTGCACCACCACACCCAGCTCTCATTTTGTCCTTGTAACTAAGAAACTGCAAAGTTTCTGTCATGCTGCCTGGCACTTAGCAATTGATTAAGAAGGAATACCTCTCATTGGTGTTCTAATGAATGTTATTACCTTCAGAGTCATTTGAAGGTTTAGGGCATCCTTGGTACTATCTCTGAAATTCTTCACTTACCTCACTTTTCCAGTGGAAAGAAAATGACGACAGAGGTGTGGCTGATTGAAGAAGGAAAGATAGGGCAGGACAGTAGGACTGGAAGGAAGGAAACTCCCAGTTCATGGTCTTGATTGTATGTCTACCACAGGAGGTGGTGTAGTATTTCAGAATCGTTAGAGAATGGGAAAGATATGAGAAACAAGTGAATAGGAGAGAAGGGAATTTCAGACAAGGGTCTCGCTGAGTAGTTCAGGCTGACCCTGACCTCACTATGTAGTCCCCCAGTCTAGCCTCGAACTTTCAGCAATTCTCCTGCCTCTGTCTCCCAGGTGCTAGGATTATAGGTGTGCACCACCATGCCCAGCAGGGAATTCACATGATTAAGAAGTCACAGTATTACATTTTTTTAAATGAAAAGCTCAAACTAATTTTACATCTTTCTTTCATTGTAGTCCTAGGAGGTCCGGTGAGACAAGACAGGAATGTTACAGAAGAGGAAACTGAGCCACAGGGGCCAGGCCATGGTCATGTTGCTCATTAGGACATTCTTAATGTGAACACATGGAGGGCAGAGGCTTCATCTGTCTTGCTCACTGTTGTACCCCCAGCACATGGTACATGCTCAGTGAATATTTGAGCCCAGCTAAATGGCCACCACAAGGTGTCCTGCCAGGCCCTTGGTTTGACTTTCTGACTGGCACAGTTACCCATTAGGTCCTGATACTCTGTACCCTGGCTGACATTCATGCATTTATGAAACAGCTGTTTCTGTTAGACTAGAGTGAGGGGACTGGTGAGGAGCTGCCATGATCTCACGGGAGGGTAAGAGAACTCCGCAGGAATAAACCAGCTGAGAAGTGAGAAGGTAACATAAAAGATTTAGATAGAAACTGACAAGCATAGATGGCAGCTTCAGGAAGCCAGCCGAGTTCCTTCTGGGAATGATTCTAAAAACAGAGTAGCTTCTCATCTTCGTGGACTAGTGCGTCTGTCCTCCAGCCTTCATCCATGTGCCTCGCCAATTGGGTCAGTGACTTTGTGTGTAGGTCAGATGAGGACAGAGATGTACCTTCTACCCTGTTCTTACCTAAATGTTGATCACCAGCAAGCTCCCGCTTCTTAAAATAATTTTATTTGGAGTTTTAAACACATTGAGTACAAGTGTATGGTTTACAAAAAGCCCTGTAGGCCCATTTGCTCTGTTCTCTGGTAGGATTTAGTCCGTCAGGGCAGCTCAAATGCCCAGCTGTTGCTATGGGTAATTCTCTGGCCCTTTTCATAATCCAGGGCCTAAAGTGTTCAAATACCTCTTACCTTGCAATTAGCTGCAATTTTATATTGCACTTAAAATTTATGATCACTGGAAAACATGAGGAAAATGCAAGTCCCAGGAAGTACATCAGCTGGAATGAAATCTCTTTTTTTTTTTTTTTTTTTTGTGACAGGTCTTGCTTTGTAGTTCAGGCTGGCCCTGAGCTCACTATGGAGCCCAGGCAAGCTGCCGTGAACTCAACTATCCTCTTGTCTCTGCCTCCCGAGTGCTGGGATTACAAACGTGAGCCACCACGCCCGGCACTGTGGTATGTGGTGCTGATTGCTGGTTGATTGCTGGTGGGCGTGAGTCTCCACGCCCAGCATTGTATGTGGTTACCGGGGATCAAACTCAGGACTTTGCGCGGAACCACTGAGCTAACCCTTTGGCCCGTGAAATCATTTTTTCAAGCATGAAGGGTCCTGGCTCACTCAGACGGGCCTGGGACACTGATATTTCCTGTCTGTGCTCCTGGTCTGAAGTCAGAACATCCAAAACCTCCCATCATCCCTTGCATCGTGTTCTTTGGAGAAATAGTATTCCTGAGTTGAAAGAAACATCCGAGGGCCGAGATTTAGCTCAGTGGTTCTGGCACCAGCATCACAAGTGCAAGGTCCTGAGTTCGATTCTGATAACCACATACAATGCTGGGTGTGGTGACTCACACCCACCAGCCATCAATACCACATACCACAGTGCTGGGCGTGGTGGCTCACGCCTGTAATCCCAGCACTTGGGAGGCAGAGGCAGGAGGATTGCTGAGTTCGAGGCTTGCCTGGGCTACATAGTGAGCTGAGGGCCAGCCTGAACTACAAATGCGAGACCCTGTCTCAAAACAAAAAAAAAAGAAAGAAAGAAACATCCGAAATGTGAATCTCCTCAGCTTTTGAGCAGTTCAAATAACAATCACTCTATATCCTCTTGCTGATAAAAAAGGAAAGTGCTGAAAAATGAGCTGGTCTTGGATGAGAGCTACTCCACTTTCACGAGTGCTATCTAATTCCTTTTCATTCTCTTAACAGGGTAGTTCTTGATGGTTCTGTCCCAAATCAGCCTGGCAGCTGGCAGCCTGCATGTCCGGGCATTTCCCTCCTACTTCCTGTGCTTTCTCATTTTATCTCCCAGTCTCAGAAAAAAAGCATCTGGAATCACTCCCTTGAACTCAGAGAATGTGCCCTGGACCTGGAGGCCAAGGCTGAATTGCCTTTCTTGGTTATGGTATAAATTAACTGCATGCACTTGGATAAGACGCTGCTTGTCATGCAAAGTCCTTGAGCTGTGAAGCCAGACCCAGGTTTGAATCTTCACTCCACTTCTGATTACCTGGGAGAAAAGCAACCATTATTTAGGCTTAAACTCTGAAGCTAAGCTTCTCTCTGTACAGCTAGTATAATGTTGTCTGTTTCGGAGCTGCACAAGTACGAGGTGAGATAGTGGTGAAGGGTGTAGTGTTAGGACCTGCTGCCTTCAGGCTGTGCACGCTGTGGAGCGGGCACGTGGGCGTGATGACAAGGTACAGGACCTGCGGTGGGATCTGGGGACCCTTGTGCTCCATGCAGATGACAGTGCAGACCTGGCCGATGGAGTCTACCTTGTAGACCATTTTGAGGGTCGGGTTGTTATTTCTGCCTCTCCAGAAACATGGAAATGGCCACCAAGCCGGCATGCCCGAATACAATGCTCCGGCCCTCATGGAACTCGTGCGCGAGAAGGAAGAGCGGATCCTGGCCCTGGAGGCCGACATGACCAAGTGGGAGCAGAAGTACCTGGAGGAGAGCACCATCCGCCACTTTGCCATGAATGCCGCAGCCACTGCTGCGGCTGAGAGGTGAGACGGGAGAGCTGTGCCCTCGGAAGGAGCATCAGGACCACCGTGCGGTCCGAGAGGTCCAGTGGCCCGTCCCAGGGAGCGGGGTACTCAAAAGATGATCTTTAAGGACTGCATTGCTAGTTGAAGTCAAAGATGGTGGGTTCCTCCCTTTTGGTTCCAGAATTCTAGTCCTGGGTATTTATCTTATGGAAGACAACAGCACTGGCCAAAGAGTTATGTCCAGAGGTGATCACCCAGTGTTGTTGAAAATATCAAAACATTTAAAACAGCCTAGAGTCCACAAAAGAGGAAACTCGGTTACTGAAGTACATTCCCACGGTGGAATACTCTTGAGGTGTCTACAAATGATGTTGGGAAGTGTATTTATGCTTCTTTTCACCACTGAGTCCATTTCATGGCTGGGACAGGAAGAATGCATAGCTCTCATGGCAGCCCTGAGAACAGGTGCTTTTTTTATCCTCATTTTACAAGTGAAGAAAACAAGCCCAGGAGAGGTACGGTGCTCGGTTCCAAATCCTCAATCCAGCTTCCAGATAGGCTAGTAGTTAGCAGTGGGTCGTGACACATAGGGTGGTCTGTTTGACTTAAAATCCAATTCACTTAATTTGAAATTATTTTCTGCCACCACCAGTGGAAGTACACAGATTTAGTCTTCTTTCTAAAATCAGCTCAGTGTGTGCCATAATCCATACAAATAACTCATGAAGGCTGTCGTCTGAACGGGCAAGGCGGTTGCCCTTGGGCCGATGCGCCCCAGCTGCAGGCGGTGGCAGTGCACAGCCCCTCACGCCCCTCACGCCTTTCCATGCAGCATGCTTTTCCTCAGAAGCCTCATGGCACATTAAGAGTTGTTTTGGAATTCACCAAAATTTAGAGACAGTACATTTAGAGGAGTTTCAAAGGAGCACACAGAAAGCTAGACTTTTTAATAAATAAGGACCATTTCTCTAGCAAGTGCAAGGTCCCTGATTCGATCCCCAGTAACCACATAAAATAATACTGGGCGTGGGTGTGGTGACTCATCCCCACCAGCAATCAGTACCACATACCCCAGTGTCAGGCGTGGTGGCGCACGCCTGTAATCCCAGCACTCCAGGAGGCAGAGACAGGAGGACTGCTGAGTTTGAGGCTTGCCTGGGCTACATAGTGAACTCAGGGCCGGCCTGAACTACAAAGAGAGACCCTGTCCCCCAAAAAAAAAAAAGTTAACTCTAGGAATTGGAGAAAGCAGTGCACCATGGGGGCCCAGCTGCTTGCACTGGGTTTCCTAGCACCCCTGAACATGGCAGGACAGTTCACACTTATGGAAAATGACTTCTGGAGTCATTTCCTAGCATTTATGCATGACTGTGCCATGGAGGGAGGCACCCCACCAATAGCCATCAGAGCGAAACTCCGAGGAGGAATAAACTCCTGAGAGAGATGCAGAAATTGCCAATTTAGGGGTGAGGCTGGAGGGAAGAGGCAACCGCCAGCTCAGTCTTGCACGCCGTCATGGGCACAGTGAAGCCCTTTGAAACATTTCGTGATTTTCACATAATTAAAATGTTCTTGATTTTAGCTTTTTCTTTTTAACTAACATTGGCTCATCAGATTAGACACCTGTTTGGGGTCAGGCCCTGAGGAGTCATTTCCTAGCACTTAATCTGTTTGGAGTCACGGATGTATGGATGGAGTCCTTTCCACCATTCGTCCCTCTGCCCCTTTGTCCCATGTCTGTTCATGAAGCATCAGCCACTTCTTGGGAAGCTGCGCCCCTCCCCCCGCTCCTTTCTGACTTACTTCCTCCAGCCATCAGAGGGAGGAAGGGGGATGGGTTCAGAGACACTCAGAAGTTTAGTGCCAACCTTAATGTTCTTTCAAAGGAAACGTCTGTAATTTAAGCATGGCTCGTCTGTTGATAAAGAGGGGAAGGAAAATGAAGCATGTTTAAGCTCATATCTAGAGGCCAAATGGCTGCATTGGTAAATTGGTAAAAATGACTATTTCTATCTATTAGTCCTCTGACTTTTTTGCCAAATGCCTTATATTTATAACCAATGAAATGTAAACAAAGAATATAATTCTTGTACATCAACTGGTTTTGTCATCTCTATGTATCTTGATGCCATTGATAATAATTTTTAGAGATAGAGCTTTTTTTTAGGTTTTGAATTTTTACAAATTGCAAAGTAGTTACCACCTAATTGCACAATTATCTACTGGCCAGTTGTGCCCACTAGCCTTATTTGACAGTCTAAATACGAACTTTTAAATTTGCCTCCAGTTCCATCTGAATTCTCTAAAAATAAATTGGTTGAAAATGTTTCTATCCCCTAATACGGAGTTCTTTGTGTACTTTAGGGTGAGTCAGTCATTTCTAAGAATATTTGAAGCATTCTGTTTGCTTTCTGTATTATTTGCTTTTTTTTTTTATATCAGTGATTGAACTCAGGACCTTGAGCTTGTGGCGCAGGCACCAGAACCACTGAGCTTAATCCCTGACCCTGTGGCATTTGTTTTTATGATATGTTTCAACCATATCTTGCACTTTTTTGAGACACATTCCTACCCATGCTGGCTTCTTCATTTTCTTTCTCTTTATGCATCTTGGCAGAAGCCTTCAGGAATACAAATGAAACTTCTTTGGGTTCTGAGGAATAGCTGAGGGCTTGGAATCATTCATCTTTAGATTTGAATCCATTCCGACCATGCTTTAACTGGGTCAGGTCTGGTTTCTTCACCTGTGACTCGGGGATAGTAATATCTACTGCACACGTGAGGACTGAGGGAGAGGTCTGAGGGTTAGCTTCATGGCACAGCACTTGCCCTGTGTGCTCAGAGCCCGTGCTCAGCCTCATGTGCCAAGTGCAAAAAGGAAAACTAACCGAGAGACTGTGTTCTGTGCTGTTTCCAATCCCTGCATAAAATAAATGTTCAGTCATAAGTAGCTCTGCTTAAAAAGAGTGAAAAAGGAGCCGGAGATTTAGCTCAGTTGTTCCAGCCCCTGCCTGCCTCGCAAGTGCAAGGCCCTGAGTTCGATCCCGGTAACCCCATACAATGCTGGGTGTGGTGACTCACACCCACCAGCCATCAATACCACATACCACAGTGCCAGGCATGGTGGCTCACACCTGTAATCTCAGCACTCAGGAGGCAGAGGCAAGAGGATTGCTGAGTTCAAGGCTTGCCTGGGCTACATAGTGAGCTGAGGGCTAGCCTGAACTACAAAGCGAGACCCTGTCTCAAAAAGAAGAGTGAAAAAATCTGATTTTTGTAATTAAGAGTGATTAAATTGACAAAGCCAGTGGTACAAATAGGTTTTTTTCACCGCCCACCTGCTTTGAGCTGAACTGCTTTTCCGTCTTACTGACATTTCCTCTCTTCTCACCTGAACTCTCAGGACAGAGCATTTCATCTGCATCTTTCTGCTCTGGTACCCAGCATGTTTGCTACTGGGACCGAATCTGCATTCTAGGCAGGCGGAGCCCATTAAACAGGAAGCACATTGGGATATAAATGGGAAGGAGGGCCTGAGCCTGGGGCCTAGCGGTCTGAGAACCACTCTCAGTTTCAAGTAGTTCCTGAGCCCCCATTTATCATGAAATCCTGAAACAGCTGCTACAGCAGTAACAGAAGAACTTTATGATTAAAAATATAAGGTAGAACAAGAATTAAAAGTACAAACAGAAACACCGAGTGTAACGATGAGAGAAATATTCGTATACTAGTACATTGAATCTGTATGTCCATCTACATATCCTTAACATATCCTGTAGCTCAGTACATGATGTTGTTAGTAGAAGGGACGGGGGATTTTGATTTTTGAATTTTATCTTGTTTTTCTTAGATATTAACTTAATTTAGTCAAGTTTAAGAGAAGAATCAGCTAGGATCTAGGACGCTGGAGGTAAGCAAAGGAGCTTTTAGAGAGATGTCGTAGGCTCATGCCCTTTGGTTGCCTCGCCATGAGCTTCTGCGCCATTTTCTGCATCAACATCTGACAAGCATAATGGCTGAGTGGGGGAAGGGAAGACGGCTGGTCTTTGGAGAGGCAGAAAGGGAGAGGCAGGTCTCTGCTCCGACGTGAGTCCTGGCCCGTCCATTCTGTTTGCATGGATACCAAGAAGGCTTCCAGTGACCCGGTGCCTGTCCTGTGTTCCCAGGGACACCACCATCATCAACCACTCGAGGAACGGCAGCTATGGCGAGAGCTCGCTGGAGGCCCACATCTGGCAGGAGGAGGAGGAGGTGGTTCAGGCCAACAGGAGGTGTCAGGACATGGAGTACACGTAAGGGACGGCCACGTGTGGCCATAGCCAGGTGCCCCTGTGACCCTCATTGCCAGACCCAGTGGGGCGCCAGTGGGTTTACACGCCAGCCCTTCCAGTCAGTTGCTTCCCTGCCCTGTTTCAAAGGGCTGCGCATGAGGACTGCACATGCCCTGAAGAGAAGGGAAAGGTTCAGCTAAGCACCCCGCTGAGGGCCTGGGAGGGAGCCGGAGCTCTCCGCAGGGAACCACAGGTCAGCGAGATTCCGGGTGGAGGCTGGATCTCATGACAGGAGGGTTTAAACCCCTAGATTAATTCTGGGCATCTGTCTCTATCACCTTCCAGACATTATGCACTGGAAATGAAAAATATTCTCTCCCAAAGACCCAGGGACTTCTGAGCTGGAGTTTGCATATTCCAGCCAAGGAGGGGAAGCTTGCTTGGGAGTGTAATCCTTTGATCATTTTCAGCGGATGTTTGACATTATAAAATATGCCTCCCTGGCTTGACCACGGGGAAGGCACATGGAGCCCTGGGAGTCCTGCGCCTCCCAGGGTGCAGCGGTGAAGATAGCGACGTCGAGAGCCTTCCAAGAGCTGTGAGAAGAACACAGATTTCACTGGCTCTCATTTGGGGCCACCAGTGGGTGCAAATCTCCCAGAGAACCTGCTCGTCTCCATTTTTCCTTCAGAAAATGGAGAACTTGACCTCAGTGGAGAGTTACGCTGATTGCTGGGCCTCAGAGTTGCTGTGCTTTCCTCTCGCCCCTTCCCCCAGGACTAGGCTGCCTAAGTGTGGTGGCCTCTGAGCCGCTGGGTCCAGGAAGTCCCTAGTGGGCCACCAGACCCATGCTCACTGTCCCTCCCGAGGTCCTAGCACCTCCAGGGTACACCCTTATGACTTCTCATGGAAGGCCCACCTTACACCTCTTGGAGATTGTAAATGTTTGAAGACTTGCACTGCCATGGACTGGCCCCCCAGCCCCTGAATGTTTTTCTGACCTGACAGCTTTTTATGGGTCTGCTTCGTTCTGCTTTACAGTATTAAAAATCTACATGCTAAAATCATAGAGAAGGATGCCATGATTAAGGTGCTTCAGCAGCGATCCCGTAAAGATGCCGGGAAGACGGACTCATCAAGCCTGCGGCCTGCGCGTTCTGTCCCGTCCATTGCAGCAGCTACTGGGACACACTCCCGCCAGACCTCGCTTACCAGCAGCCAGCTGGCTGAGGAGAAGAAGGAAGAGAAGACCTGGAAGGGCAGCATAGGTGAGCTCTGCTGCTTTTCAATCTGGGATCTGGCGAGCAAAGCCACAAGGGCATTAAGGGGCAACCTCCCTGCCACTGATGGTACTCCATATCTCCTGGTCTCAGTTTACTCATCTGTGAAATGGGGAAATCACACTCTAGTTGTAGAAATTAAATGAGATAGGTGGAAATTAAATGAGATAGGTGGAAATTCTACAGGCTATGCCAGTGGAGTAACTGTTAACCATGGGTTGGCTCATGTCATAATTGTTACTGATTATTATTGAAATTTGAGGTGACAACACAAAACGTCCTGATAGTAATGCTTATACATCAGGCCCCCTGAACTTAGATCTGCCCAGACCCATTCTGTGATTGCTCCACCTCTGCTTCCACATCTCAGAAGAGGCCAGTATCTGCCTCACTTTGCCCAAGGGGGAGAAGGAGGGTTTAGTGAGAGAATGGGGGACATACATTGGCAGAAACCCTCACAAGTGTAAGGCATGAGCTAGTGGTGGTTTTACTGTACTGTTGTTGCCCAGCAGAATTTGAAAATTCCTCGAGTGTGGTCTTGGCCAGGGCTGGGCTAGTGAGCTGGACCAGAAGTAGCCAGCGCTCCCCTCTGCTCCCTTCCCCCGCACTCTGGGGAGTCTGGCCCTCCTTTGATGCCCATCCCTGGGTCCCTGTGTATTTCTGTTCTTCTGTTGAGCCCAGAGTCAGTTTTCCCGAGCATAGGACCCCAGAGAAGCCCACTGCTTTATGCCCGAGGGGATAAGAGCTACCATATGAACAGACAGTTGGGGATCAAAGGCTCGCAACCAGAATCTCTGTTTGAAGTCCCCTTGCTGGTGGCCTCAGCAGCCCCTGCAGCCCCTGCCCACAAGGGAAACCCACTTCAAAGAGGATGTATATAGACAGCAGCTGGGCCCATCAAAGCCCCTCCGAGGGAGGACAGTAGCTCCACCCTAGCTGGAGGACAGGAGCCACCCACGGGCAGGCCTCATTAAGGAGTGTGAAGTTTGCTCAGCTCCGAAGGGCCCCTCCTCGGGAGAGGCCTGCCTGTGACAGGCATCCAGGCAGCCCTACGTAGTGTCTGCCTGAACCCCCAGATCTGGCCTGGACGAAGAGGTGCTGTGCTGTCTGCACCGCTTTCCCCCACATTGCTGTAATTGGTGTCCACGTGTGAGAAAAACAGCGCGGGACGCTGAGGATGCGGGCAGACACAGGCGTGGGCCCGAGAAGCCCCACAGTCTCACCATCTTGCCTGCCAGGCTTTGGGAGGAGGTGCGGTGACGGCATCCCCTTCCTGATGGATTATTCCACCCAGCGCCCCAAGTCCACTGCACAGGACATCCTGTCAGGCTTTGAGCAGGCTGGGAGGGGAGGTGGAAGGAGCACAGATTGCTCCTGGTCAGTCACAGAAAACAGTTATTGGAAACTCCTTTCCGCTGCTTCTTAGCTGAGAGATGTTGACTTCTCGGAGCACCCTAGTTAGACAGAAGGTGAGACCGGCCTCACGGGAACGTGGTGGGCTGCAAAGTGAGGTGACTGGGAAGCCCCCAGCAAAGATCCTCGCTACCCAAAGTGCAGTCTGTGGACAGGCAGCACCGCTTCACCTGGAGACTTGCTAGGAAGGCAGAGGCTCAGGCCCGGTCCCAGAACTGAACCCTCATCTTGATCAGAGAGTCAAATGATGAGGAGGCGCCATGGACCCAGGGAAGCACATGTGCTACAGCCAGACTCAGCGTCCCTGGGTAGTGAGCGGCAGGGACCCTGAAACAGCTCCGCCAGGGGCGCTGGCTGAACTGCTGGGTTGTTAACAAGATAAGCGAACAGATACTCAAGTGTGCTCACCACTTTCCCTACAGGCTGCGTTTGAGAGTACTGGCACTTTTCTGAATGTGTAATGTGTTACAGATTAAAAAGTCCCCTGCCTGTCCAGCCCTGTGGGGGAGGCTCCGAGGAGAGCGGGCACTGAGGTGTCGCAGCCATCGTGTCCTCTCCCCAACCCCAGCCTCCCTGCCTGAACGCGGGAGGAGAGACCCAGCAGGGCCCTGCTTCTTGGGTCTGTAGCCCTTTCGGGGAATAATATGTGCACCTCAGTGGTTGCCCCAACTAGGTAGCACATGTGGTTTTGAACCTGGCCTGCAGGAGACCAGCCACCTACTAGCAAGGATGAGATGGAATTAAGAATTATTCCAAGAGCAGGAGGCAAGTGGAAACGTTACCAGGACTGAGAAGGCCTTGGAATTTTTCTTAAGCACACAGCCACGCTCCAGGCCAGCCCTGCGCCTTCTCGGGTAGAGTAAGCTTGCTCTCAAGAAGCCCGTGCAGGGGTCTCCTCCCTCCTTGTGTCCCGGCTCTTGGGCACCTCTTCCCGGCTGTCTGTGCCATCCCGTGAACGACGTTACCCAGCAGTCTACCATATCACAGCTGGTTTACCTGACAGCTCCCCTCATTGCAGATTTAAAGAGAGGACTCGTGATTCTTTCAGTGTTTATCATTTCAGTAGATCTATAACTCATACTTGCTGTGTGCTTAGTGAATAAATCATTGAGTGAATGATCAGTCAAGAAGGAGCTGATCCTTTAAAGAAATGTCATTGAAAAAGCTGTTCTTCTGCCATCAGGATTGCTGCTGGGGAAAGAACACCATGAACACACTTCCACCCCACTGCTGCCAACCCCACCTGCCTCCACACTGTCCCCTGTGGCCTCTACCACATCAGCCGGCAGCGCCCATGCTAAGACGGGCAGCAAGGACAGCAGCACCCAGACAGACAAGAGCACCGAACTCTTCTGGCCCAGCCTGGCCTCCCTCCCCAGCCGCAGCAGGCTGAGCACGACCCCTTCCAACAGCCCTGTCCTGAAACACCCAGTGGCCAAAGGGACCACAGAGAAGCTGGGTACGTGGTCTCCACCTTCCCCACACGCCAAGAGCCCACAGGACTGTGTGTGCCAAGAGACGGGGCCTTTTACTGAGCTGGAAAGAGAGTAGATGCATCCCCCTAGCGCCTGCTGTAAGATCATGGTCATTAGAGTGCCCTTAGGCTGTGTGTGCCTTTTGTTATTATGGCAATAAAACGTGTATAAACACTTCTAATTTATTACCATGTAAAATGAGCATAGAGCTCGGGTCTACCGTGTGCTTTATAACTGGCCTTTCCCCAGAGGGATAAAAGCAAACTCTCGGAGCATTGTTAGGGAATTGCTCTCCCCTGGTTTGTCTGGGAGCTGTGCCTGGGATACCCCAGGCCCCCAGGGTCATAGACGTTGCCTTTAGCACCTTGACTTGCTGAGGATTCAGGTCCCAGTGGAAGACATGATTGCAAAGGAATTAGACTTAACTCAGGTCAGGTCACCTGCAGCACAGAACTCAGAGGAGTCACGATGGGGCGGCGTGGAGAGCGTGGGCTTTTGGTCAGACAGTCCAGAAATGTCCAGGAGGGTAGACCTGGCTCTGGACTACTCGTAATTAAAGGCAAAGACCTTCTTACTTCTTTAGAGAAGGATGAGTTCCCCGAGCCATGCCTAAACTCTCTCCACCGGGGCCTGTATTTTTCTTCTCAAAATAGACAAGTACAGTGGTACCAGTTTATGGAAATGTAGTTCTTGGGATGCACTTTTCCAGCTCAGTAAGAAGTGACTGGCTCACAGGGAGCAGCTGTTGGTACTGTGTGGAGGGTGGGTGTGAGGGTCTCCGCAGAGTCCCAGGGTCACCTGCACCCATTACTTCTCTCCCACCACCATCCTGTTGTCTCCGCTTGAATCTAAATCCTGATCCAGTTACTCAGCTTTTCCCTCCAGGGCTAATTACACGGCCTGGCTGCCCACTGACGAGTAAGACTCCTGGGTGAGCAGTAGCTTTAAGAATGGGCCCATCAGCACCGGGCGTGGTGGCTCATGCCTGTAATCCCAGCGCTCGGGAGGCAGAGACAGGAGGATTGCTGAGTTCGAGGTTTGCCTGGGCTACATAGTGAGCTGAGGGCCAGCCTGAACTACAAAGCGAGACCCTGTCTCAAAAAAAAAAAAAAAAGAATGGGCCCATTACGGAGAGAGCTGATCAAAACGCCTCCTGAGGAACAGGCTGCTGATGTGTCCTTTCTGTTTGGCAGAGAGCTCTCCTGGCCATGGGAAGTCACCGGACCACAGAGGCCGTGTCAGTAGCTTGCTGCACAAGCCCGAGTTCCCTGACGGAGAGATGATGGAAGTTCTCATCTAATTGCATCACCCCTGTTGAGCTTCGTACAGCAACACCTGCAAATAGGGGGAATGGCGGAGGGAGAAGAAAGATGAAGAAGGTTGTGGATGGGAAACCAGGAATGATGTAAACTGATGAAGATTTCAGAGTAATAAGAATACCTTTTATAAATGTTTAAAACAAAAATAGGAGACCTACATACATGACTGGAGAGAAGAGAATGCTGTGGATTTTCTTACATAAAGTGGAAGAGAAGATGCATGTAGGTTTGGAAACAAGAAGTAGGAAATGGAATTTTTCATTGTACAGAAGTTGTGTCTCCTGGGGAGCCTTAGTGTACCCCCGTTCTGCAGTTATAAACAGATAAACCTAGACATGGATCTTCCGTGAATAACCCCATTCTGCTTGCCTCTTAGCATGTTTCATTCTAAAAGAATCTCCTAGACATCTCTGGGGCCCATCTTGGCACAAGGCAGTATTGCTGTGCCATGGCGGGTACCTGTGGGTGGGCATGGCAGGGAGGAAAATCACCCAGGGGAGAAGGGAAATGTCGGAGGCTGTCTTCATTACTTGTTTGGCTTGGCCTTTCAGGAGATGATGGGCTTCTTAGTTCTTCCAGATTCGGCAGTATTTTCCAAAGAGGAGGGAGCACTGGGATCTCGATCTTGGGCCTCCCTGACTTCTCTGAGTTTGTCTCAGCTTTACTTTCTTCAGTTTGGCTTTTCTGCCACTCTGTCCTCTTTTTCTTTTTAGTAAGACACGGCGACGTTCCTTAGTTAACGGGACTCACAAGAGCAGGATCTGAACTGTGCTCATCCCTGCTGTGTCACTAGTGGCCGGCAGGAAAACTTTCTGGCTGGCTTCTGGCCTGGGCTGCAGTCATTACTCCCATTCTTGCTGCTGGACGCTTTCGTGAGGTGGCAGCGTCCGTGGGTCACTGTCACGCCTGACACCAGCTCACAGCGCTAGGCCTTTTCTCTCACGTGTCAGTTCTCTTGGGAGGGGGTTGGTGTTTCCATCCCTTGCTCTGTTGAGGTAAGACCTCCAAGGCAGCACCGCCGGAAATGGGTGACAGTTACAGACCGTGTCTTGGCAGCATCCAGAACGTCTCTAGTGCCCTGCGCCACTTCGCCCTATCTGGGGCTCACGAGTCTGCTCACCACTGTCCTCTTGCATGTGCTCCCGTGTGTGTGTCAGGCCAGTGGATAGCACGGTATGATCAAGTCTCTGAGGTTTGCATTGCCCAGGGTGAGGCAGAAGTGAACTAGGTGGACACTGCCTGCGGCGACATCGAGGAGCTGAGCAGGTGTCAGGTGCTCCTTAGGGCCCTGCGTTTTCCCCAGGTAAGTTGGATCTGTTTTCCCAGGTCTCTTCCTTTCCTTGTGCTTCCTTAAGGGAAAAGGAAAGAAAAAGAAGCCTAGGTCTGAGACTTTATTTTTTTCTTCTATTAGAAATTGAATAAAGCACCTTCTACATCTTAGGAAAGCAGCCTAGCACGGGGCTACATCCCGTGCACTTTTTAAAAAAATTTTGAGACAAGGTCTTGCTCACTTGTCCAAGCTGGCTTCAGACATATATGATCCTGCCTCAGCCTCCTGAATAGCTGGTCTCTGTAGAGCGCAGATCTGAGACTTTTTAGAGGAACTTTTAATGAAACACTAAAGGGAGCACTGCTCAGGGATGATAACCTAGATGAAGTTATAGCCCCCCCAGATTGAGGGGGTAGAAGGAAGATGAGATGTATAGACTGCAGAGGGGAGAAAAAACTGGTAGCTTTAGCCAACAGGGCTCTAAGCCACGTGATACAACAAGCCTGAGTGTGACCTGCCCTGCCCTGCCCTGCCCCTGCTGGTCACGGGCCACCAAGCTCTGCTGCCTGCTCCGTGACCTTCTGTGGTCCAGGCTGAGCGTCAAGGCTTCGTATTGCACAGCACAGGAAACCAAGACAGCGCCCAGAGCCTGCGCATGCGTAGCCCACCATGCCTTCGGGTGTGGGAAGAGGGCACAAGCCGCCTCGCGGGTGAGGCGGTCAGGGTTGATGGTATGCCAGAGGGTCTGAGGGAAGGATCACATCTGATCACTCTTAGGTTAGGGGCATCAGGGAGGTTCATGGCAACAAATTCTCTTAAGGACATTGTAACCCCAATTCATGCTGGGGTTAGACCAGAAAAGTAATTGTTGAGAGTTGGGAAAGGAAGTCAACTCTGCTATCCTCCACGTTCAGGTGCTGGCCCACCCCAACTCTGGGCTGTCTCCCCGTTAATAGGCAAAAGACAGAATGACAGCCCACTTTCTCCCAACGCAAGGTCTGCGTACTCCAGACGCTATCTGCACACTCAGGGTTGAGGTTTATTGTCTCTGGTAGGGCTCCCAGGTTACCAAGTGTCTTCGTTATCAGAATTCAGAAGGTGACCTGACCATTCTTCAGGGCTTCAGTGACAGTTGTACTGTCGCTTTGCCAGTCATTTTTCTCCTAGTCTGTAAGACCCCTCTGCAAGGAAGAAGATCTGTAGCATTCAGATGTCTTCTGTGAGAGGTCGCCTACCACAGGAGAGCCCAGAACAAGCCCTCTTGTCATCATAGTGTCTCAAAGGCTGGCTGCTTACAGGAGGATCAGATTGTAGGTGCCAGCCGCCCACTGTGAGCTCTGTGTAGTCTGCAGGTCCTTATCGTACTGAACTTGGAGATTGATCATGATAATGCTGTGTTCTGTAGTGCTGACTCTGCAGCATTGTGCTGTGCACCTTTTTTTTTGAGACAGGGTCTTGCTTTGTAGTTCAAGCTGGCCCTGCGCTCACTATGTAGCCCAGGCAAGCCTCGAACTCAGCAATCCTCCTGTTTCTGCCTCCCAAGTGCTGGGATTATAGGCGTGAGCCACCATGCCCGGCTGTGCTGTGCACCTTTTAATTAGTCCTCCCAGTGTCTGGGGAGCAGGAGCAAGTTCATTGTTCTAATTGCAGGAGTCAGGAACTCAGACGGGGGAATGTTAGGTCCCTTCCCAAAGCCCCACAGCCTGAACTACAGGAAACATGGCCTCCAGTAAGACCTGCACTACTATGTCTGGGCTCCGACCATGTGTTTGTGATGTGTTTGCAACACACGCGTGTGCACGCACACATACCAGCAGCACAACCATCCCTATCTCTCAGAACCTCAGAAATAGGATGAAACCCAGAATTCCTAAAATTACTCATCAACGCCAGGCAGAGATGGAAATCTTTGTGTTCCGTTATATTACAGTTACAAAACACACCTTAAAAACTAATTCAGCATTGTTCAAAGACCTGGTCTTGAGAATTTCCCGAGGGCATCTGACCATAACACTTGGCCCCTCATGTCAGACTCGACGCTTTGGCTTTGAGTGAAAGCCTGCTGACGGAGCCCAGCTTCACCCTGGCGAGGGCTCTGGTAACATCTTCCCGCTGCCACGGTTTGCCTTAGGATGTAAGATGTCGTTGGCTTCGGGCCCGTGGCCCTAGGGTGTCTAACTAGGTGGCTTTGTATGTAAGAATTTTTACTGTCTCAGTCCACATAGCTAAAACTGCCAGGAGGTGCTTATTTACAAAAGTACCAGCATGTGGGGAGCACTCTCCATGTTCCTCGTGCTCCTTCTGCCTCCCAGAGGCCAGTGCCCAGGGACGGTGTGGCGTTTCTCACCGTGCCCGCGGGACGGAGCCGCTCTTTCTCCCCAGCTTGGCTGGGAGAGCGAGGAGCGGCCGAGCCCCTCTCACATCAGCCGTGCGGGGGTGGCCTTCACCACTCACGTGAGTTTGACCACAAGCTTGGAGTCGGTGTCGGGAGTGTTGCTCCACACGCATTCTAAATGTGGACTGGAGAACCCTGTGGTTCTGTGGGTCAGGGAGGAGGCTGTCAAGTGTCCCTGCAGAAAAGCAAGTCATCGTCCAGTTAGCTCCCACTGGGTCCCCTGTGCCACCTGCGCCCTGTTGAGGCTGTAGCTGAAGCACCTTTATGCCAAGTACAGATAGCCGGAGAAATTCTCCCAGGGGACGCAGTCGAGCCACAGCGGGTCCTAGGAGGCTGGTGTGAAAGTTTCGGGGGCAGGTGGCTCTCACGTGGGCCGCTGAGGGGCGCCACTGAGCCCATCCAGGTCTGGCTGCAGTCTGCTCCAGAGCGAGCGGAGCGGGCCTGTCCCTGTGCCCGGAGAATGATCGTGCACACTCCTGAGGGAGGAGTCCCAGGGCCACTGGGAGGCTTCGCAGCACTCCTGAACGCTGAAGGCTGTGAGAAGCCCGAGCACCCTGCCCGCCAGTTGCTTCTCCACATCCCCAGACCCAAGGTGGTGATGGTATACGCTCTGTAAATGTCAGCTTTGTTTTCCTTTTCCTTGCCTATTAGTGTGTTTAAAGTGTCTTCATTTGATGAGAGGATCTTCTCTCCTTTTAAGTGGTATACCTTCTCATTTAGTAATTTACCGGTATATTAAGATGTATATATGTGAGTGCATATATGAGGTGCAACTAAGGGTTGTGAGTAGTTTTTTAATATCCAGAAAACCCAAGTTTTCTCCGTGAGTGGGCGGGTTTCCCTTTGGGACACTATGTAGGGAGTACTGCGGCATGGCCCAAGTAATAAGAAAATTTGGGAATTCCTTTAGTAGGGTGCCTTTCAGGGTCTTGTATGGTCCTTCAGTTTTCCCGGAAAGGTGAGAAATTTTTCTTTTGAAGATGGAGTTATAGCCAGGTCTGGTGGCACATGCCTGTATTCCCAGCACTTGGGGGACTGAGGCAGGAGGATCGCCACATGTTCAAGTCCAATCTGGCCTGTATAGCAAGTTCAAGGCCAGCCTGAGCTACAGAGTGAGATCCTATCTCAAAAGAGAAGAAAATAAAGATCGATTGGGGTTTTGGAAGTAATCCCAAGTTGTTCATAGCACAAGGGAATGAATAAAGATGGTCGTTAAGATAAGTCCCTTCTTTTTTTTTACCCTTAAATAAAATCCCTAAGACATGTTTTGAAAGGAGTTTGGACTCAGCCTTTCAAAGAACAGTACTCACTTGTCTGCACAACTTCCAGAGGTTTCACTTCTAAACCTCTGTTCTCTCGCAGTGGCCCGTGTGCCCTGTCTGTCTGTACTGTGCACACAGTGCACACGCTTTTGTGTGAACACCTGACAGGCCTTCTGTAAAACCGGCTTGTACTTGGCGCATGTTATTGTCCTGTGTGCTGCGACCGAGGCGTTTTCTTTGTCATGAAATGAAATTTCTTCACAGAATGAAAATTTTGTCCTCTATGTAAGGCAGGATGTCTGCAGTATTTTCTTGTATCAGCTCTCAAAGTTTTGACGCCCAGTGTTGTGTTTACATGTGATTTGCCTAGGATTCCGGTATTTATTACAAAGCAGACTCATCTGCAGTGGTTTCGTTTGAACCTGGGTGGTTTTCCCTTTCAGGGGGGGACAACAGAGCCTCCTCCTGGAGGCATTTACAGTCTGTGTGATTCTGTAAAACAAGAGCCTGTGCGGCACCCGGCGTCAGCCAGAACGAGGACAGCCCCAGTGCCACTGCCCTTTCCGCCCGCTGTATGTGCGTGTGCGTGTGTGTCACTGTGCGTGGCAGCCATGTGTTGTGAACGCTCGTAGCTGGGTGTAACCTTTGGCATCTTTGGATTGCGGGTCTGTATTGACTGCGGTGTACGGAGCGCTACACCTGGATGGGTCTGTGTACAGAGTGGGGAAGTCCGAGCACACGGCATGCCCCACAGCAAATACAGATTCTGTTGGTCAGCCAAAGATTTTCTTATTCTTTGCTGCTTAAACTTGTGCCTTAATATTGTATATAATAAACGGATAAAATGGCAGAGTGGCTCTTCTTTCCCTCTCTCTTGCTCCAGAGGCCGCGGGGCCCCACTCGGCTCAGCTCCAGGGACCCTGAGCTCGTGCTCTGAGGAAATGAGCCGTGCGGGCCCTGGGCCTGTGGCTCGAGCTCCTGGCTCCTCCAGAAGGTGGAAGGGATGTTCTGGGAGTCGGGCGGAAAGCAGTGCCCACTGCCTGTGTAGTGCCCTCGTGGGGTCTTGATTAGGAGCCTTCGTGACTGCTGGAAACGGAACTCTGCCTCAGAGGATTCGCCTGGGTCCCGGGACCTGGGCCGGAGTTAGCGCGTGGCCCTTCACCGCCGGGAGGAGATGGCAGCTGCTTTGTTGTATCTTGAGGTCCTGGAAATGCTGGAATCCAGGCCAGGAGCGGATCAGAAGAGACTGCACAGAGGTCCTCAAGACAAAACCCTCCTTCGGGCGTAGTGACCCGGTAACAGTGTCAGGCGCGTGGCCTCCATTTATTCCCTGGCGATGCCTCTTTCAGCAGAGCTGCACCTCACAGTTTCCAGGGGCTTGTCACTAGAGTCTCCTAAATGCGAGCTCCGGGTGACTGTGAACGTGACTTCTCCAGGACCCCAGTGAATACAGCTGTGAGTAGATGCCTGTCTCCCTCGATCCACACAACAACCCCATCATCCTACTTTACAGGGCAGAAAACTGAGGCTCAGACATGCCGTGAGTGGCAGAATGGGGTCTGAACCCTGCTGTAGCCTATGCAGCCTACCTGCAGCCTGTGGAAGGCAGATGGGCCCTGGGTGAAGGAGGCTCCAGTCCCTTCTGCTCAGCTTCTTATCTGTCTTGCTTTCTAGCCACGGTCTGTTGATGGGGAGGGAACTCTGTCTGCCTGCACGGGGCTCTGCCTCCTGCAGCGTAAGGACAAACCGCTGCACCCTGTCCCCACTTTCAGGACCAGTGTGGGAAGACAGATGGGGAACACATGAGTGTCCAGGCTTGGGTGAACCCCTCCCGGATCCCTCCATCCGTTTCCCTGTGCAGCCCCAGGGCTGGGAGCTCAGGTGACTCATCACCCCCAACCCCAGCACATGGCCCCTTGTGTTCCACAGGAGAGAAATGCTTAGTCCCAGCAGCCCATGTAATCATTGCACTTCTTGTGAATTTACTTGTGAATTGGACCTCTTGAGAATGCTGGTCTCTATGCTAAGATTGAGACAGGGCCTTGGAGAACTACAGGAGATGGCAATGTCCTTTAAACTAGTTAGGTAGCAAGTGAGAAATCAGGAGCTATAAAATTTCTTTTAGGGCCAGAGATTTAGCTCAGTGGCTCCAGTGCCTGCCTAGCAAGGTCCCTGGTTCGATTCCCTGTAACCACATATAACAATACTGGGCGTGATGACTCACACCCACCAGCAATCAGTACCACATACCACTAATAGTTGAACTGCCTATGAAGTATGCAAGACTTTTCCTGCATCTGTTCAGTGACTATTGCCAGGGAAACTGAAAGAGTTGATCCTAACATAAAGTATTACTTTAAAATTATGCAAATAATGCACAATTGTTATAAAAACAAATAATACAGTCATGTACAAGATGGAAGCAATTCCCTCTAAAACCCTGTGAGGAGCCAGGTAACAGCTTCAAAACTTTCCTTCTAGATTTTTATACAGATTTTATAACCAGGAAGACAGATGTGTATAAATGAATCTTAACCTTTTTCTTTTTTCTTTTTTTTTTTTGAGTCAGGGTCTCACTTTGTAGTTCAGGCTGGCCCTGAGCTCACTATTAGCCCAGGCAAGCCTCGAACTCACAGCCATCCTCCTGCCTCTGCCTTCAGAGTGCTGGGATTACAGGCGTGAGCCACCAAACCTGGCATTTGTGGTATGTGGTACTGATGGCTGGTGGGTGTGAGTCACCACACCCGGTATTGTATGTGGTTACCAGGGATCGAACCAGGGACCTTGCTAGGCAGGCGCTAGAACCACTGAGCAAAATCACCGGCCTCAAATGTGAGTTTTACAGAGCTTCTGTTTACATGTAGCTTCAGAGAGCACATCTGTTGTGTGCTGGGAAGTCTCTGTCTGCTTTTTCTTCCCTCCTTTGAACTTTGTAAGCATCTCTCTTGGTGGATCTGAAGGTGGGCCTTCTGGCTTTCGGACATTTGTTTGTTTTTATCTTTCATCTTTCCCCAAGGGTATGAGGTGGCCAATAACAAAACACACGTACCAAATGTTTAATGAAATAGAAACTGGAGACTCTTGATATCTGTAATTTAAATTCCCCAACGTCAGCTATTCTTCAATGATTGTGAAGATCGATGACAATAAATAATTTCAAAAGTAACTTGGAAATCCATTGAAATTCAAGCCATTCAGCTTCCGTGTGGAGGACTGCTGTATTCTCCGTAGTAATGCAGTCTACTGCCGCTTGTCCCCAAGGCCGGCAGCACCCTATGGGATGGAGCCTCCGGCCCAAGTCTCTTGACTGTCTGCACTTAGAAGCTCCACCCAGGACTTTGTAACGACAGAGCAGGTTTGTGGGGGAAGAGCAGGTATCGTGATGGATTTTAGTACATTCTTTTCCACTTATTTCACTCCTACGATGCTTGAAAGTCACATACAGTTTGAAATTTTAAAAAATTTTAAATGGCAACTTCCCATAGCCCCTCCTATCAACTAGAAGGTTCCCAAAGCCCCCTGTTAGAGTCTGTAATTGTACCCTACTTTTAAGGTAATACGTCTGCCTGTCACTGTGTAATGAATGCTGATAGGAGACCTGACATCCTGGGGCAGAGACCTAAGACTTTGCTATTCACAGCACAATGAGCAGAACAGTCCCATGCGTGCATCATGCCCCCAAGTCGCCCAGAGTAATGCTGGGAGCCAGGTAGATGTTGTATATGCAACAGTTTTACATCTGCACTGAGACACACTGAACCTAGCCAAGTGCTTTTACAGTGAATAGTAACAAGCCCGCTCTTTGTCCAGAGGGAGACATTACCTCATCCCTCAGGGCTGCTTTCTGCAAACATCCCCTGAGAAATGTCTGAGTGAAACAGTCGGACTTGCATCCTTGAACTACACAGTGGAAACTTGCAGGGTACTCAGCCCATGACAGATCATCTCTCTGAAACCCCCCCTCCATTAAGAATTCAAGGACTAGGGATTTAGCTCAGTGTTTCCAGTGTCTGCCTCGAAAGTGCAAGGCCCTGAGTTTGATCCCCAGTACCACAGACCACAATGCCAGGCGTGATGGCTCACCCTTGTAATCCCAGCACTCAGGAGGCAGAGGCAGGAGGATTGCTGAGTTTGAGGCTTGCCTGGGCTACATAGTGAGCTCAGGGCCAACCTGAACTATAAAGCAAGACCCTGTCTCAAAAAAAAAAAAAAAAAAAAAGTCAAGGAAAGATGCCTGAATGAGCCTTGGAGAGAATGAGGCTCACCAACACCCCACCAACACCTGGTCTCTATACACTCCAGGGAGTTTCTCTGCTCTAGATCTGTGACCTCCCTGCTCACAGTGAAGCCCTTTGGGTACACATGTCTCACGCTGACCTAACATCTAAGAGCAAAGAGATGGGTATATTAATGGGCCATGACTGTGTCTGGCAGCGTGCCAAGCCACACATTAATTTGACTATTATAAGAACCTTCAAAAAAGGTTTCATCTCATTTCTCCTACCATCATTATAGATGAGAAAATCAGTGCAGAGAAGGTTAAAACAAGCAAACAAACAAAACTCTCTGTAAACCAACTAGGAAGAAATGGAACCCAGACTTGGCCTCCACTCTGACTGGCTCACATGCTTGGTCATCTCACTGGTCTTTCCTGGTCAACATGGATCATTTGGTTTTGTTTAATTTTTGCAAAGTCTTCTTCGCCACAATGAACTCTTTGTCTTTCTCTGGCCTCAGCCTTTATCTCTGCTCAGAGGCCCACTAGGATTCAGCAGTTGCTCAGTAGACTTTGGAATTAGCCTCCACAAATGCTCTTCAACAGATCTCAGGATGGTCTGGGCTTCTAGAGCATCTGTCACGGCTCTGCTTCCCACCACGGAGTGGGACAGAAAAGTGAGTGTGGCCACTTCAGGATTGACCACTCCCATGTCAAGTTTGTGAATTAGATAAAGATACTCTGCACTCAATACATTTCATTGCTCTGTGCAGGAACCTACTGAGGTATGTGTGTAGGGTGGGCTCCCTCCTGCAAATGGATAGTGTGTAAGCTATGTAACCATGTACAAGCAGGCTGAGCCACACTGACTGGATCTAAACCTAGCCCTACCAATAGTTAGAGTGATCTCGGGCAGGTCCAGGCTCTCTGAGGCTTATTTCCATTAGAAAAGAGGCAGTATCACTCTGCTCCCCCGGTGCACAAGATTTGAACTGCAAAATAGGAAAGAAATGGTGCTCAAGTCCCACGGGGAAAGCTATTCTTCAGGGGGTAAGATGAAACCATGACAAATCAGAGATGGGCCTACCATGTAACTATATCACTCTGCCTCCAGCCAGAGGTGGGAATCACTGGACTTCTTTTTTAAGGTTTATCTCTTCACAGTGACAGGAGAATAGAGCTAGCAGTAGTTCAGAGTGACTTCAGTCTCTTCTCTCCCTTTAATGACTTGATCCTCCTCAAGTCTTCCTCTCTTGTTCCTTTTCCTTATTAGTAAGGTATAATGGGCTCGGGGATTTAACTCAGTGGTTCCAGTGTGTGCCTGGCAAGTGCATGGTCCAGTGTTCAATTTCCAGTACCGCATACCACAGTGCTGGGCATGGTGGCTCACGCCTGTAATCCCAGCACTCAGAAGGTAGAGGGAAGAGGTTGCTGAGTCTGAGGTCTGCCTGAGCTACATAGTGAGTTTAGGGCCAGCCTGAACTACAAGTGAGACCCTGCCTAAAAAAAAAAAAACAGTGTAGGGCTGGGAATGTAGCTCAAATGGTACGGCGCCAACCTTGGATGCACAAGGGCATAAGTTCGATCACCGGTACGAAAACAAAACAAAAAAAATGTAATGATGCTTTGGGAAACTTACCTCTAAATAATGTCAAGCCAAAAAATCTCATTCTAATCAGCAATTCTAACCTCAGAAAAAGACGTTTTGAAGCCAATGCCTGATGATGACATGAAAGCCTAATCGAGATGCTGATCACCTGTTTGACCTTTAGACAACTGTGCCGGGAAACTCTGCACCTTGAACCCAAACTAAAAGAAATGGCTTCCAGTCTGAAGTCGGAGCACTGATGCTTGCGCCCTCTAGTGGCGAGAAATGGGAATGACCACCGTTCTCTGGTACAGGGTTCAACTGGAAATTTTGCAACTCCGTAGACATAGTTTTGGCTCAAACCACAAGTGTGGGTGGGTGTGCCAGACAGCCTGGATTCAAACCGTGGTTTTGGTTATCCTGAAAACTCCAGGCCACTTGATATCTCTCAGTTTCAGCTTTCTCCTCTTCGTCTGTCTTCCAGGCTTGCTAAGTTTCCTCAGGTAACCTACATCTCCCTCTGCCAGGTCTGGCCCCTACAGAGGGCTCAGGGATGTCAGTGTTTGCTCACAGAGACTGGCAAACAAACTTAAGAGGAGGAGGGACGCAACAAAAAAGAGAGGAGAGGATGTTTAGGGAGATGGGAGAGGAGATTTTCTCTCTATTTTCTGATTGTCTTGCAGCTACTAATGAAGAGGTCCGTGCAGCCTTTTCCTGAGTGCAGATTGCTGTAGAAAATGAGCTAAAGTGGCTGCAGAGACACCCTTGGCCCTTAAAGGAAAGGAGCGCCTGAGACTCATTATACACGTGTGCCACTCTTCCAGCCCTCCATGCTTGGGGAGCCCAGTTCCCTTCAGGAGTTCAGATTTTAAGAGCCTTTTTTTACCCTTTAATTCCTTTTAAACATGTCTGTAGAAAGCTGTCCTTGAATGACTTGACCAGGTAACAGTTATTTACTTATGGATCCGAACAGTGGCTACCCACCCACACACACACACACACACTGTCTACTTTGCTTAGCACGTTTCTCTAATGCTCTACCCATTTTTAAATGGTGCTAACTCCCTAAAGTCTCCCGTGACTCTGAAACGTTGCTGCTTACACTTCATGAGCCACAGTGCCTCTTCGGGCCAAACCTTGAGAAATCTCACCAAAAAAAAAAAAAAAAAAAGAAAAAAAAA